>PVLC010001881.1:5899-60342 GCA_004027655.1 Graphiurus murinus | reverse complement strand
AACAGCTTTTTAAAAAACATAACTACTCTGCAGTTTATCACTTGAGAAGATTAATAACCTTTCCTTCATATAGTCTAATATCCAGATTACATGTGAATTGTCCTACCTAATCTTCAAAAGGCTTTTAAAAAACAAGTGATCTGTTTGAATCAGGATTCAAACAAGTATCAAAAATTATATTTGGTTGCTATGTCTCTTAAATGTATTTCTTTTACTCTGTAATAGTCCCATTTCCATATATTATGGTGTGTAAAAGAAAATTAGTCCTTTGTAGACTTTCCCACCATCGGTACTGGATAATTATTTCCTTGTATTATCATTTAAATTATTATGCAAGCCATTTTGTTCCTTAGAAATTGATAGTTAGACACAGAGGTCTAAAGGGTAGGTTTAGGTTTGATTTTATAATGCAAGATTTGTGTGTGTGTGTGTGTGTGTGTGTGTGTGTGTGTGTGTGTGTGTGTTGCTGTGGGTTGAATTCAGGGTCTTACATATGCTAGGCAAGCGCTCTATGACTGAGCTACACCCCAGCCCTAGGCAAGAATCTTTCATGAGAAGTACTATGCACTTATTTCGGCATCACATCATGCAGCGCATAATGGTTTATTGTCCTACTTTTATAAAGGCCAAGATTGACCCGAATATGCCAGATGTGTCAGACTGATCCCTCCGGTGAGAAGTTTACTGCCAACAGCTTCTGTTTCCTTCAGAGAAGGACAGTTTTATACCCAGATTATGATCGTCAGGGCTAATATTTTTAGGAACAGCATTGCTTGAAATAGTACAGAGGTGGTTATAGGGATATTTGCTCAGGCTTAAGAAACGTCTCTTTCTTCATGGCTTCTGTTATGGTGTAAGTTCTAGGATATCCCCCCAAAGCTCATGTGTTGAAAGCACGGCCTCCAGTGTGGCATGGTCCAGAGGTGGGGCTTTTAGGTCGGAGTATGCGGGCTCCAGCCTCATCCGTGGAGGAATCCACTGGTAGCTGAATGCACTACTGGCAGGAAGACCTAGTTGAGGAAGTAGGTCACTAGGGAAGTGCTCTGGAAGGGCTTTTCTCCTCCTCAGCCTCTTTCTCTCTTTCGCTCTGCTTCCTGGCTACCAAGAGTGGAGCAGTTTTCCTCTCTCTGCCCTTTTTCCATGTCTCTGCCTCATCTCACACCCAGAGCAATGGAGTCAGCGGACCACGGACTAAGACTCTGAACCTATGAGCCAAAGTAAACTTTTCCTCCTCTAATTTGTTCTTGCCAGGTCTTTTGGTCACAGCAAAGCAAAACCGGCTAACACAGCTTCTGTACTCTTTACTTATGGGCCTGCCCTTTAGAGAGTGCACGTGTCAGAAAGTCCATTGGCCTGTCAGGGTACCAACAACATTATTCCAATGTAAGATCTCGTTGCAGGTGTTGTGTGAACACATATGAGAAATTAGAATTTTAATATAGGGGTGTAAAAACAATAAGGTGGTGTGTGTGTGTGTGTGTGTGTGTGTGTGTGTGTGTGTGTGTGTTTTGTAGGTAAGGTAGTCTTAGACAAGATTATCTTTTAGCTTGAAATAGTCCTAATCTTTTTTTATTTTTTGGTATTGGAGATTGAACCTAGGAGCATTCTAACCCTGAGTTACATCCCCAGCCCTATTTTATTCTGAAACATGGTCTTCCTAAGTTGCTGAGGGGCTCTCTAATTTGCTGAGGCTGGCCTCGAACCTGGGATCCTTCTATCTCAGCCTTCAAAACACTAGGATTACAGGTGTTTGCCACCATGCCCAGCTTCTTCTGTTGAGAGTTAAACATCCTTTTTTTGGCAAAATTATGTTTACCATAGTTGGTAAATAGCCAAATAAAAAGTTGACAACTTTATTTTACTAATCTATAAAATCAAAATGTCTCAGATAACAGGTTAAGATGATTCTTAACCTCAGGAGTATATGAGAACCTCAGGGTTGCATGAGCTTTTAATATTTTTCCAAAGAAAGCATGGGTTAGGAAAAAGAAAGATTAAGAAATACTGTTCTATAAGACAACACAATCATCCAGGCATGGTGGCACACACCTGTAATTCCAGTACCTGGGAGGTTGAGACAGGAGGACCACAGGTTTGTGACCATCCTCAGCTACTTAGTGAGACCTTCAGCAAGTTAGCGACATTCTGCTTCAAAATAAAAAGGGATAGGGGTGTAGCTTGGAGGTAAAATGCCCCTGGATTCAATACTCAGTACCAAAAAAAAAAAAAAGTGTGTGTGGTGAAGTGTGTGTGTGTGTGTGATTAGATTATGCCATTCACTATATTGTTATACAGTCCAGGGATCCTTCCAGACACCAATGCCACAGTCTTGGATCTCCAGACCTGTGAGCTAAGTTAACCTCTTTTATTTTATAAAGTATCAAGTCTCATGTATTTTGTTATAGCAACAGAAAACATACCAAGACAGCATCCAGGAAGGCTGAATAGCATGATGAGATACAAAGGTACTCTATGGAGAGAATAAAAAACTCTCAAAGTGTGTCAGAAAGGAAAAAACAAAAAAAGAACAGAAGATGCTAACTCTTAACCAATCTTGAATGGCTCATCACACAGAAAGCTCATGCTGTATAGACCTGTGATTAGGAGACAAAATTTGTCCAGAAAATGGAGATTCCTGAAAGATAGTTGGAACCCCAAATATTTCAAGAGGTGATTCCAACCAGTGCAATTTTCCAATAGAAACACACAAGAAACAAGAAGAAGAATAAAGACATTCATGAGGCAATAGTCTCAATTGATAACCTTTTGATATTCTTCTCAAAAGATTTTAAAGGCATTTTGCATTTTTATAAGTAATGTCAGATTAGTCTCTTTACATTTGTTCTAAATTAGTGTTAAGTGAAGTCAAATTTAAGGCTGAAAATTCCCACAGCTTTATTATGAATTATATAATAATTAATATTTTAATTATTTATTCAAATAACTGTTTAATAATTAATTTTCCAAAGCTCTTTCATGTTCTGACCAAAGCCCCATTGAAGATCTTCCATCTCTTCTGCAAGTTGGTCACAGACCATTTCATACTATCTTAGAAAGGGCTCTGTCAAGTTATAGGAGATTCTGTTTAAATTTAACACATTTCAGTTAATTTTCCCCAAAGACTGTGTCTGACAGTATAAACAGTGCTGTGTGAGAAGACGGAGCTCAGTTTGGTGGTGTATCCATTTACAGTTGTGTTATCATATTTCCATATGAGCCATAAAACTCGCAGTCTCACCAACTTCCAGCTTGATTTGCAAGCTTCTGTTTCTGGGAGCACGTCACACTACACAAGTCTCACCTTCCCTCAGTGTTGTAACAGCTTTCTTTAGATCCTTGCTTCAGAACTTGACAAGATGTCAAGGAAGAACAGTATTCATATTACAGAGCAGGAGGAGCATGGAATCCAGACTATTTATAACTTTGCCCTTTTTTAATTGTAGTGTTCAGTACTATGTACATGGCCTTGACCTGAAGTTATTGGCTTGACCTGAAGTTATTGGCTGAAGTTATTGGCTCAATTTTGAACTGAGATGCTTCTGATTTTTAGAATTAAATTATAATTTGTAGTAAGATAGTACTATTTTAAAACCCCAATGTAAATTTTTTTACTTTATCGAGATGTGATTCACATCTCATACTATCCATCCACTTACTTAGTGTGTGATTTAAAGTGTTCTAATATATTCACAAGTTGTGCAACCAGCAACCACTTTCTGTCTGTATAGATTTGCCTATTCTGTATATTTCATAAAAATGCATCACATAAGCCAAGTGTGGTGGCGCACACCTGTAAACCCAGTACTTGGGAGGCTGAGACAGGAGGATTGAAGGTTAGAGGCTAGCCTCAGCAACTTAGCAAGGTCCCTCAGCAACTTAGAGACTCTGTTTCAAAATAAAAAATAAATAAATAAAATGGGTCTGGGGGTGTGCCTCTTCTAGTACCAAAAGAAAAAAAAAATGAAAGAAAGAAAAGGAAAAAAAGCATCATATAATATGTATTCTGTTGTGACTGGCTTATTTCTCTTAGCATATTTTCAAGTTTTATCTTTGTTGTTGCAGCATGCAATCAATACTTCATTTCTTTTTATTGACAAATAATATTCCAGGGCTGAGGATGTCGCTCAGGGATAGAGCACTTGCCTAGCATGTCCAAGGCCCAGTGTTTGATCCCTAGCACTGCAGGAAAAAAAAATCCACTGTATGTATACACAGCAATTTATTATCTATTCTTCAGCTGACAGACAGCCAATACAAATTTTTTTGTAAGGAAAAGTACTGGCTCATATATAACAATGGAATTTATCTTGGCTGTCTGTTACATATGCTCTGCAACAATTTTTAAATTCTAGTTGGAGTCTAATTTACTTGGAAGTCTAGGTATGAATTATGATGTGGAACATGAACTGTAGAGCATGCAGTGTTTTGTGCAGGCTTCTCTGGATTCTGAGAATTTCCGCTCACATTTGCACACACATCACACACTTGACAGTCTTGTGGTCCACCTTCCACGGTGGGATGAGCGTGTGCTAAAGAGCCTGTCAGTGATGCTTCAGGAAAGTCGACGCAGTACTGACCTGGTGATGCCTCCACAGAGGATGTCCTAAATAGCCAGGACTTCCAGACCACCCCAAACCAGACCCGCTCTCTAGATTCAAGCCCTTCGAATGGCTACCCAGCTCTGACTGAGGAGATATTTGCACCAAATCTGAGGCCACAAAGAGATGCAGGGTCTAAATGACCCCATTCAAAATGATGACACACTGTCTATAAAGAACTTCATTTGCAGTCAGGTGTGGTGGCATAGGCCTGTAATCCCAATACTTGGGAGGCTGAGACAGGAGGATCACAGGTTCAAGGCTAGCCTCAGCAATTTAGCAAGGCCCTCAGCAACTTAGCAAGACCCTGTTTTAAAATACAAAATAGAAGCCGGGCATGGTGGCGCATGCTTGTAATCCCAGTACTTGGAAGACCAAGATAGGAGGATCAAAGGCCTCAGCAACTTAGGCCTTCTGCAACTTAGTGAGACCATGTTTCAAAATAAAAAATAAAATAGGGCTGGGGGTGTAGCTCTGAGGTAGAATGCTGCTGGATTCAACCCCCAATACACACACAGACACACACACACAGACACACACACACACACACACCCCACAGACACACACCCCACAGACACACACACACACACACAACATATATATATATATATGGTTCGGGATGTAGCTTAGAGGTAGAAGAGGTAGAATGCCCCTGGGTTCAATCCCCAGTAAAACACACACACAACCTTCATTTACAAACATAATTTCTGTCTATTATTTTACTAAGATGTGTCAACAATCATTTTCATACATGATACCAATTTGTTGCCTAAAGATTAGTACTTACAGCACCGACTGTAGCGGCCACAGGAGCAGTTGCGCAGCCTCTGTTATTATCTGTCCATGAGTGGCATCAATTATTGTATGAAAAAAACGGCACCCTCAAAGCAGTTAGGCCAGTTGGGCTAATGTGAAGGGTTCATGAATAAAACATAGAAGCGCAGGCTGCAGCAGCGAGCGGGATGTGCGGGGGGAACACAGCAGCTCTCCAGCTCAGGCAGCGAATGTCCTAGAAATGCCAAGTGCTGTTTCCCTGCTTGTTCAGCTAACGTAACGCCACACTCTCATGTCTGCTTACTCCACTATAAATGCAGATGGTGCGTAACTGTCAGGAGGGTGACTTGAAATAAGGTATGTAGAAGTACCTACAATGCGGCAGGCATTCTGTAAACCATTAGCTGAAGCCGAGAAGAGCTAATGCTTCCAAGTTGGCTTATACCAAACACCAATATGGAAATCTTTGTTTTACAAAATGTTTTCCAAGTCCCAATTATTGTAACAGTTTTCAGTTTCTTTATAACACAATCATTCAGAGAGACCTGTGGATTTCACAGGAAGCCAATACATCAGCTTCTCGTACAATAGTTCGTCCTGGGGATCCAGAGTAGACACCACTGATACAATCCTGCCCGCAAGGAGCACAGTCTTGGTGGGAATTCAGAGTTACCCCGACAATGTGTCATATGTAAGTTCTGGAGAAATATTTTTTGTCTGTAACAAATGGATTTTTAAAAAATGTATTATAAGCTGGGTGTAGTGGTGCACGCCTGTAAACCCAGTATTTGGGAGGCTGAGACAGAAGGATTGCAGGTTCGAGGACAGCCTTGGCAACTTAGCAAGACTCTTAGCAACTTAAGAAGATCCTGTTTCAAAATAAATAATAGAATAGGGCTGGGGGTGTAGCTCGGAGGTAGAATGCTCCTGGGTTCAATCCTTAGTACCAAAACCAAAACAAAATCATAAAAGAAATGTGTTATAAAATTCATGGACCTATGTATGTAGTACAGTGATTTTCTGATAAAAATTTAGTGCAAGTAAAAATTCTTTTTAGAGTCCAAGAACTATATGTTTTTGTTCAATTCCAGGAATCATCTGTGCCCATTGTCAAATAACCTGTTCTTGAGTGTTTTTACATCTTCCATCATAAGAAAAAGGTAGAAGCACTGTTAATACTCAACTGCCACAACTATTTTTGTTGTTGTTGTTTGGTACTAGAAATTGAATGGAGGGGCTTATACCTCTGAGCTACACCTCCATCCCTATTTTATTTTTTATTTGGAAACAGAGTCTCACTAAGTTGCTTAGAATTCCGCTATATTGTTAAGATTTGGCCTGAAACCTGTGATCCTCCTGTCTCAACCTCTCAAGTACCAGGATTACAGGCGTGCACCACAGTGCCTGGCTCATCTTGAAATTCTTTTTTTTTTTCCCTCTGTGTGTGTGTGTGTGTGTGTGTGTGTGTGTGTTACTGGGGATTGAACCCATGGGCATTACCTCTGAGCTATATTCCTAGTCCTATTTTAGTTTTTAATTTAGAAACAGGGTCTTGTTAGGTTGATGAGAGTCTCACTACTTGTTGAGACTGGCCTTGAACCTGTGATCCTCCTGTCTCAGCCTCCCAAGTATTGGGATCACAAGCGGGTGCCACCAGGCCTGGCTCATCTTGAAATTCTTAATAATTTTGTCTTTGAATTTGTGTTTTGAAACTGAAATCTTATGGGACATTGGAATATGGATGTGAACAGCAGAGCTATGCCAGGGGCCCAGGTCCTGAGCATCGGCCAGGAAGCCAGGTACGTTGCAAGGTCCCAAGGTGGCTGGGCCAGGACTTGGGGCCTGGGGACAATGACAGTAGCAGCACATCAGTGGCAGGTGCAGCAGCTGCAGCCATAATAAAAAGGAGAGGCTCCTTGTGGGGCAGCATCAGGATCTGGTGGGGGGCAGCCCCACCCTCTATCACCAGAGCCCATCCCTGCAGGCTGTGGAAACATTCTAACTGGCTTGAGCATAGAGACAGGAATTGCAGGTGATCAGGTGGTAAATGTCAGTAAGTTATTACATAAGAAAAGCACACACATGGGCATTGCAATGAAGCATAGCAGGAAGTTATTAGAACTTGCAGAGTGTAGATGGAATCCTCTGGTTTGTTTTGTTTTTCTTCCTAACTACTTGGACCATTGCAAAGCAAATATCCAGAGGCTTAGAAATTAAATTAAAAGGTCATTACATTCAACAAAAAAGAACACTATTTTCATAAGAAGTGTTAGAAAACTAATTATTAATGAGAAAGATGACTTTGAAATTAAATTTTCCTTATAATTGAAGATATAATTATCGACTGCATAAACAAGTATTTTAAGTTACATAAATATCACAAAGCCAATTTCAAATGACAGCTACAAGTTAGAGGAAATGTCACAGAATATCTTGAAAGATTTATTTATTTGTATGAAGATATGAAGAGTTAAATCTTATTGAGAAAAATCATTCTGTAAGAATCATTATTTTTAAATGTGCTAAAATTTATTGTTCAAAATAGCTTATCAGAAATGTATCCCAATGTTCTCATAGCTTATAAATATTCTTCCAGGGGCAAAGATATCTGTTCCCATTACTTCTGTTCACCACTCTTCTTGCAACAAAGCAAGAAGAAGAAATAAGATACAGACTGGAGAGGAAACAACAGAACTGTCTTCATTTTAGAGTACATAATTCCCTACAGGTAGAACCCTTTAAAACTTACGGAAAATGCATAAGAGGCAACAAGTGAATTTATCATGGCTACTGGATATATTTTAACATATTAGCAATGAACAATTGGAACTTGAAATTTTTAAAAATAGGACCAAAATAACAGTAAAATCCCTGAAATGCTTAGGAACAAATTTAATATTTAACTAAGAGACATGAATACATATGTCGACACAAAGACCTGATTGAAAATGTTTATAATAGCTTTATATATCATACCTCCAAACTAGAAAAAACACAAAAGACCATCAACGGGGAATGGATAGAATCCATACAGTGGAATAGTATTCAAAAGGAACAAATTATTGCTACATGCAGTCACATGGGTAAATTTCAAGAGCAGTATATTAAGTGAAGGAAGCCAGACACAAAGCACTTCATATTGTATAAGTGTATTTACATGACCCTTTTGGAAAAGGCAAAACCATAGAGAACCACAGGGACAGTCATTGAAATTGTGGTTGTCAGGGGGTTGGCTATACAGAAGCACAGGAGAATTTTGAGGATGATCAAACTGTTTTATATCTTGATTATTGTGATGGTTATATAGTTGTATAATATTTATCAAAACATGCTTTCAAGCCAGGCATGGTGGCATATGCCTGTAATCCCAGTACTTGGGAGACGGAGACAGGAAGATCGCTGGTTCAAAGCCAGCCTCAGCAACTTAGTGAGGCTCTCAGCAACTTAGCAAGACTCTGTTTCCAAATAAAAAAAATAAAATAAAAATAAAATAGGGCTGGGGTGTAGCAGAGAGGTAGAAGGCCTCTGGGTTCCATCCCTAGTATCAAATTTATGTACATACATACATAAATACATACAACATTAAAGCAATAAATAAATAAAATAAAATAGGGCTCAGGGTGTAGCCTTGGGGTAGAACACCCCTGGGTTCAATTCCCAGTAAGACACACACACAGACACACTCAAAACAAAAATATGTCTTCACAAAGTTGTAAATTTCAGCTCAAAAATCGTAGTTTTAGAAGAATCCATAATTCCAGAAACACAACAAGAGTAAATTGTCTTGAAGAGGATAACGATCACAACACAAACATTTCATCTTTCTTTTTTTGTGTGTGTGTGGTACTGGGAATTGAACCCAGGGGCATTCTACCTCTGAGCTACACTCCAAGCCCTATTTTTTATTCCTTATTTGGAAACAGGGTCTCATTAAGTTGTGGAGAGCCTCACTAAGTAGCTGAGTCTGTCCTTGAACCTGCAATTCTCCTGTGCCACCATGCCCAGCCTACACATTTCATATTTTACATCAGGAACTAATGAGAAGTACAAAGTATCATGAATAAAACTATGTTCAAAGAATAATTTTATCTGTTTAGATTTGAAAAAACAATTTGATGCATTAAACTCCTTTCAGATTTGGAATTTTATTCCCCAAAGGACATCCTAAAACTCTCAAATGTTTCAAAGCACACTCTAATCATTGTAATCTAAAAACACATGCTATTATAGGAGAAACAAAGATTTCTGCATGTTTGCATAGCCTCCAAAATCAAATGGATAAAATATAGGGTTGTAGCAGGAATTCCAGAATTGTATATAAGTAAATTATCTTGTTAGTAATTACACTAATGTAAATGGGATAAGTCTAGTGACTTTTTCATTTTACCTATTGTGATTTTGAACTCCAGGATTCTATTTCATTTTTCTTTTTTTGTCTCTTTAATTTGGTAAGACATCACACTCAGATCTTCCCATTTAGTCCTTTAGACATGGTTTCCTTTAGTCTTTGGGGCATATTTTAATTAATTAATTAATTAATTTATGGTACTGGGATGGAATCCAGGGGCATTCTATCTCTGAGTTATACCCCCAGTCCTATTTTACTTTTTAATTGGAAATAGGATCTCCCTAGGTTGCTGAGGTTGTCAGTGAACCTGAAATCCTCCAGTCTCAGCCTCTCAAGTACTGGGATTATAGGTGTGCACTGCCATGCCCCTCGTTTGGGCATATTTCAAATAGCTGGCTTGAAGTCTTTTATTTTAGTAAGTTCACCATCTGGGCTTCCTATGGAACAGTTTCTATTGATTGCTCCTTTCCTTGATAAGGGCCATATGTTCTTATTTCCTGACATGTCCCATAATTTTTTTTTTGTTGAGGAGCTGGGGGGTGGGGGATGGAGCTTAGCATATGCAAGACCCTGGGTTTGATTCCTAGAACTGAAAAAAAAAGGCATAATTGTTTGTTAAAAACTATTAATTTATAATCATATAATATGGCAGCTCAGATTCTCTTCACTCCCTGGAATTCATTATTATTTCTGTTGTGTGTATTTTTATTGTTTAGTGGCATTTGTGAACTAATTCTATAAAATCTGTATTCTTTCTCATGTGTGGCCACTGAAATTCCTGCTGAGTTAGCTTAGTGATCAGATAATAATTAAGAGATTTCCTTGAACACGTGAAAGCAAAAATTGTCCCTGTCTTTGCTGGTGGGCAATTTGTACACATTGGACCCACCTTCACTACTCAGCCAGGCAGTTGAAAACTCTGTCTTAGCCTTTCCTTCTTATGCAGAGCTTCCAGGTCAGCTAGAGGCAAGAACTTAGTTGGGTCTTTCTGGATTGTGCAACATGACCATGGACACAGCCCTACATGTGTGTGTGAACTTCTAGATTCTCAAGATTATGTGGAAGCTTTTCAAAACCTATGGACATCTCATTTTCCTTTCGTTGTTGTTGTTGGTAGTGATACTGGTATTGAACCCAGGAATGTTATACCTCAAAGCTATACCCTCAGCTTTTTTTATTTTTTATTCTGAAATAGGGTCTCACTAAATTGCTGAGACTGGTGTCAAACCTGTGATCCTCCTGTCTCCACCTCCCAAGTAGTGGGATTACAGCATGTAGCTTTTCCTTTATTATTATTATTATTATTATTATTATTATTATTATTATTATTATTATTTTAATTAGACAAAGGAGAGAAAAGATCTCTGCAATGAAAATTATAGAACACTGAAGAAAGAAAGTGAAGAAGACCGTAGAAGATGGAAAGACTTCCTATGTTCTTGAATAGGCAGAATTAGTATTGTCAAAATGGCCATACTACCAAAAGAATCTATAAATTCAATACAATCCCTATTAAAATACAAATGTCATTCTTCACAAAGCTAGAAAAACTGTTTCTAAAATTCATATGGAAGAGTAAAAGATTCAGAATAGCCTGAGCAATCCTAAGCAAGAAGAACCATGCAGGGGGCAGCATGATACCTGGTTTCAAAGTATAGTGCAGTGCTATAGTAACAAAAACAGCATGGTATTGGCCCCAAAACATAGACCAATTGAATCAAATGGAACGTACAGAGATAAATCCTCACATTTATAGCCAGTTGATTTTTGACAAAGGTGCTAAAAATATATGCTGGAGAAAAGACAGCCTTTTCAACAAATGGTGTTGAAAATACTGGTTATTCATATGTAGAAGAATGACATTAGACCCCTATCTCTCATCCTGCACAAAAATTAACTCAAAATGGATCGAAGACCTAGAAATTAAAACAGAAACGTTGCAATTACTAGAAGAAAACATAGGACCAACTCTCCAACACATAGGTAATGGTAAAGACTTCCTGAATGAGATCCCTAAAGCTCAGGAAATAAAATCAAGAATCAATAAATGGGATGTCATTAAATTAAAAAGCTTCTGCACAGCAAAGGAAACAATCAGGAGCCTAAATAGAGAGCCTACAGATTGGAAGAAAATCTTTGCTAGCTATTCCTCTTATAGAGGATTAATGTCTAGAATATATAAAGAAGTAAAAAAAAAAAAAAAAACCCAAACCCCAAAAAACCAATTTAAAAATAGCCTATTGATAAATAGACACCTCTCAAAAGAGAAAGTACAAGTGGCCAATAAAAATATGAAAAAAAATATTTCACATCTTTAGCAATCAGGCAAATGCAAATAAAAACTTCCTTTAGAGTCTATTAACTCCAATTAGAATAGCAATCATTAAGAATGCAAACAGCCAGGTGTGGTGGCACACACTTGTAATCCCAGCATTTGGGAGGCTGAGACTGGAGGATCTGGGTTCTCGGCAAGCCTCAGCTACCTAGTGAGGCACTCTGCAACTTAGTGAGACCCTGTTTCAAAGTAAAGAATAAAAAATAGGCCTGGGGGTATAGCTCGGAGGTAGAATGCCTCTGAGTTCAATCCCCAGTACTGCAAAAAAAAAAAAAAAAAAAAAGAATGTAAACAATAGTGTTGGCAAGGATATGGGGAAACAGGAACTCTTATATATACACTGTTGGTGGGGATTGTAAGTTAGTATAACCACTATGGAGATCAGTATGAAGGTTCCTCAAAAGACCAGGAATGGAACCATCATATGACCCAGCCATTCCACTCCTCAGTATCTTCCCAAAAGAATCAAAGTTAGAATACTATAGTGATATATGCATACCCATGTCTATAGCAGCACAATTCAGAATAATCAAATTATGGAACTAACCTAGGTGTCCATCAACAGATGAATGGATAACAAAAATGTATGTACAGACAATGGAATTATACTCAGCCATCAAGAAGAACAAAATTTATGTCATTTGCAGGAAAATGGATGGAACTAGAGAATATTATGCTAGGTGAGATCAGCCAGTCTCAGAAAGTCAAGGATCATATATTTTCTTTCATATGTGGAGGCTAGAAAGAAAATAGGAAACTAAAGAGAATTCAGTCAAATGAGGAGAGAAACCGGTAGAACAGGGAAAGGGAACTAGGGAATGTAGAGGAGGGGCAAGATGGGGAGGGGAAAGAAGAGAATGGAGGAAGGGAACAATTCAAATAAGTTTATTTCTATATATGAAGGTACACTACCAGTCTCACGACATGAGCAGGGGAGGAGGAGGAGGAGGAGGAGTTGCAGGATGGGCTACAAAGGGAACACACCAGATGCTATGTGCACAGATGTTTATATCACTTTGAGTCTAACTATGATGTAATTATAATGCACCTATCAAAGTATAAAGAATAAAAATGTGAACATTTTAAAGGGAAATTAATACACAGGGAAGATCACCTAAAAGAAAATAAATTTACCTGGGAATTTCTTTGTACAACTACCAGCGATAGTCCAGAAATAGATGTAATGATAAACCATGAATGAGTGAGCAAAGACATGGTTTACATTGTTATGGAAGTATAAAAAATTTTATTAATTTTTTTTTTTAGTTAGTCTATATTTGCCCCAACAGTTATCTGCTGCCCTGGGCAGCTGTGAAGTTAAACAATTGCTTTTGAATGTTTTTGACAAATGTCTCCAGGGAAAGGATTTGACACAAGCGATTCAGATTTGGTCAAATAAAGACAGTGTTTCAAGTGGGGTCTTCCAGGGAAATAATAATAATTTCTTAGGAAGGCGGCTTTAAAGAACTCCATCCTTTTCTGCCCCCTCTGGTGACTGCCGGGCTGCTGGTTTTTACAGTAATTAGAAAGCAGTTGGTTTTCAAGCCTAATGTAGAGTTGGAAAGAGGGGACTGGGAATAGGATAAGTTCAAAGCTAATTTTTCTTTCTGAGATTCAGCCATCTTTCTCAAATAAGCACTCCTTGGCTGGCTGTAAGCCTTTAGTTAAATTCCAGAATTTTCATTTTGCCTTGTTTTGTGGTACTGGGGATTCAATCCAGGGGCATTCTACTTTTGAGCTACAGCCCCAGCCCTATTTTATTTTTAATTTTGAAACAGGGTCTCCCTAAGTTGCTGAGGCTGGTCTCGAACTTGCAATCTTCCTGCCTCAGCCTCCCAAATACTGGGATAACAAGCATGCGCCACCACACCCAGCTAAATTCCAGAGTTTTGAAAAATGTTGATTCTGACAATTTTTGTCATTTTCTCATTGATTTTAGGGGAAAAGCGGTTTTTGCTTACATCACAATAAGGAAATCTTGACCTGCACTTGCCATCTTACTCACCCCTACTTCACGTTGGTGCCAATAGTTTTAACATTGTGTAACAGGACAACTGTTTTCCTGAAGGCCCTTGTGAGACTTACAGCCATGTGCTCCTGGCAATGCAGCCCAGTGAGCTTGCTTTCCAGATATCCTTCTCAATTCTATTCCTAGTTGTTTTGAAGCATCTTGAGACTGTCTGTCCTTAAGGGACCAAGACAAATAAATGTTACACAAAATTATTTCTCAGTAGCTTTAATTACTTTTGGTTCATTAATTCTGCCTTCTCGTGCTCCTGCCACATAATTACTTATAAATTATATTCATAACCGTCTCTTAATTTGTAGTAATTTTATCACTCAGAGGATAATTGTTAATTATTTTTCCCTATGATTATCCTGGAAGAAAAACACAGCTTTTAAAACCCGTGAAATTAAATGGGACGGGAATTTCAAACAGGCATACTTCCCTTTACCCTGACATCCCAGATGGCGCCGATGGTTTGTGTTTATAGTTATGCAAAATGACAGATGCCGGGAAGCAAATATTTTCAGCATATTAATAAGAGCGAAGGCACTGCCACCTTCTGTATTAGCAGCTATGGCACTGATAAAGAATGCTGATGAGAACTCTCTCCACCAGAGCAGGAAAAAAAGCTCGTGTACTCTTTTCAGTTGGTTTGGTGTCTGGATCAATACTGGGAGAAGCAGAATCTGCTTTATAGATCCTCACTGCGTGGCTTTGGCTGTGTTCCTGCTGGAATAAGAAGGGGTTATGAACTAATACCTAAACTAGTAAGACTAATAAGCAGTGGTAACATCTCATTTATTGAGCATCATAGTCAGGGGAGGAGGTGTTCACACAATCTTCCAAGTATCTGAAGCTTAGTTTAAACTCTGAAAGATAAATTTTGCAACATTGAAGGAAATTCCTCTAAAATGTATCACATAGTTAGCTTTTTTGTTAACATGGATGAAATGGAACAGGAGCTCAACCTCATCTTTATACCTTTGGACTATGAGCAGGAAAGCTGAGTTAGTGATTTTGCTGTGTGACCTAGGACAGAGGCCTGGGGGCCCAGGTTCTGCAGCAAGGTCACCTGAGTTGACCCCCGGCATTGGCAACTTTGAGACTGATTAAAGACCTCAACTCATGCCTTTATGAAGACTATCATATCCAGAACTCTCTCTCAACTCAACCACTTCCATGGAGGGCTGCACAGGAGGAGGTGAAATGTCACTCCCCAGAGGCCTCTGGGCCTAACTTCTCTCCCAGTGGAGTGACAATGGGGGTGAGAACTTGCAGGCCTGTGTGTCAGAGTTGCTGTCTCTCAGCTCTCCTCTGGAATGTGGTCTTGGATGAGTTGAACTTTCAACACAGGAAAGGTATCATTTCCATACTAACACTCTACTTTAATTCCTATGGCTCCTCTATGGTCTCCAGTGCACAGGTCTCTGTTTAAACTGTGTTTCTAGTGGAGTGGAAAACAGATGCGACTGCTTGTCAAATATTTGTGCTTTGGAAGCACTGATGATGACGACAGCAACTTCAGTTCATTAATCTTAGCTCCCTCTGCTGTTTCAGCAACAGAGATCATTTTAAAAAATAAGTAAAAAAAAAAAAAAGGAAGAAAAAGGAAAGAGCCAGGCATGGTTAGTGGCTTAGTGGCATATACCTGTAATCCCAGCTACTCAGGAGGCTAAGGTACGAGGAGCACAAGTTCAAGGCCACCCTAGGCAACTTAGCATGATCCTGCCTCAAAATAAAATAAAAAATGGTTGGGGATGTAACTCAGTGTGTGAGACCCTAGCTTCAATCCCCAGTACCACACATGTAAAAACAAACAAACAAACCTAAGAATCCTTTATAGGAAAAGAACAGAAACTGATTTGGAGCTGGTAAACAGTATCATTTAGGTTTAGCTTTTGAAAAGAAGTAATCTTCAAATGAGAAATGAAACAAGAACATTTAGAATATACCTTTCTTAAATAGCTACTTTCCCCCTACATTTTCCTTTTCATCATGCTCATGGTGAAACATCCATGAATATTCCCAATTTAATCATAATGAATGGGACAAATGTTTATGGAATGTCCATTGTACATGGTGCTTTGTGTTGGGTGCTGAGTAGACAGAGGTGGGAGGAAAGTAGTTGTCTTCATAATGTTTTTTTTTTTATTCTAGGGGTTGAACCCAGGGGAACTCTAACTTTGAGTTACACCTCCAGCCCTATTATATTTTTATTGAGAAACAGGGTCTTGCTAAGTTGCTGAGGCTAGCTTCGAACCCAAGATCCTCCTCTCTCAGCCTCCCAAGCACAAGGATTACAGGTGTGCACCATTATGCCCAGAATGTTGTTTTTTAAACCTTATATGTCTGCATGGCTTTCTTTGTAACTCCTTTCTTGGTCATTTCCATTCTCTGGCTAATAGACAAAATCATTACTGAAGATTAATGCAATTTACCTTTTATTTTTTAAAAATAACAACCTCTCCAGGTGTGGCTAAGACAGGAGAATCCCAGGTTCAAGGTCAGCCTCAGCAACTTAGCAAGGCCCTCAGTAACTTAGCAAGACACTGTTTCAAAATTAAAAAATAAAATAGGGCTGGAGGTGTAGCTCAGAGATAGAATGCCCCTGGGTTCAATCCCAAGCACCACAAACAACAACAAAAGCAAAACACAAACAAACTCACCCTCTAAAAACCTTGTCTCTGATCTTCAAACCTATCATTAGGCAGGAAGAGCTTAAGAACACAGACTTGGGGGCAAGTGACTTACCTTTCTATGCCTGTTTCTTCATAATATAAATGAGATGGTGCTAATAATAACATTACTTCATGTAGGATTATTGGAAATAAATGAGTTAATAGACATAAAGTGCTTAGACAAGTATCTGACACATAGGAAGTACAAAAAAAATGTTAGGTATTATTTCATTCATTTGTGAACTAACCGAGCATCTGCCTTTCCTGTCCTGACATGCAAACATACAAAGATTTTATGCTTTGCTAATGGTTTCCACACCCTTTTCTCATTCCTTTCAACAGCAACATTTCTGTAAGACAAATCTTCCCATAATCATATCTCTGCCTCCTCACTGCCGGTTCACACCTACATTCTCTCGGCACTGTGGATACCGACTCTGGTCCTCTTCAGGACTTGGACCCCTGAGAGCCAACTATCTCCACAGCCCGGTAAGGCATTTCTATGGGCCAATATGGAAGGCATTTGCTTCGTGACATGTGGTGTGTGTGTGCCTTTCTCTGATGTGGTGGAGAGTTCTCCTATCTCGGGACCCTTTTTCTGTTTCCCTTGCCCTTTCTTTTGTCCCAAGTACAAGTCTTCTCCAAAATTCGGTATTCTGACCTCTCTCTCAGCCATCTTGGAGGCTACTACCCACGTTCACAAGGTCAGCCAGCACCACCCTGGGAGAGGGAAAGTGTGGTAAAAGTCAAGAAGATGGGCTCCTCTGGAGTGATTCCGCATTGACTCTCCAAATCTCTGGACACCAAGTATCTATAATTCAATTCAGTTCTGACACTAAGTGTACAGATTTAAGGGTTCAGTCCTACAAAACTGCCCCCACTTCAGATACCATGTTCTAGCCACCTGTACTTCTAACTTAACAAGCTATAACTTGGGGGTTCCCACAACCCACTCACCAGATTCAACAATTTGCCAAAACACTCCACAGAACTTAGGGAAATAGTTTGCTCTATTTTCTGACTTATTATAAAAGAGACAGCTTGGAAAAAGCCACTGGCACAGGGCAAGGTATGGGGCGAGGGGTGCATGGGGCTTCCACGCCCTCTCCCTGTGTTCAACAGCCTGTAAGCTCATCAACTCTTACTGTTCAAGAACTTTCTCTGACTCAGTTTCTAGGGTTTCTCAGACCAGGAAGTCCATAGGTGGGGCTGAAAGTTCCAACCTTCTAATCACTTGACATTTCTGGTACTAGCCTCATCCTGAAGCTATTTAGGGGCTCTATTCTAAGGTACCTAATTAGCATAAGCATAGGTATGATAGGCCCATTAAGAAAAAAAAAAAAATGCCTGTCCTTCCAGGGGTTTTAGGAGCTCTGTTCCAGGAAATGGAGACAAAGACAAAATGTATTTCTCATTAGACTGAAGCTCTGGAGCCAGCCTGGGTGGGTTTATGAGTTGGTGTGGAGAGCAGGCTCTGTCCTGCTCTGAGTAAGCAGTGGTGCCTAACCCTGAGTTACTCCATTTATAAAGCAAAGTGTTATGAGCTACTCCATTCTGAGTACAAGTGCCACGGTAGAAAGTGACTTGCTAACTTGTCTGGGCAAAGAGATAACCACCAGATGCTGGACATACAGAATTTAGAGAAACTAGCCACACACCACGATCATGAAGCACAAACTGATAAATAATTGTGTTAATACAAAATGAGCACCTGTGGACTTATCAAATTAAATCAGAAGTACATGGATGCATGGGTGTAGAAACCCGTATCAGAAAAACCAGATCAGAGAGCTTTTCAAACACACCAAACCACTGACCAATGCAACCCCCTTACCTGAGGCGCAGACAAGGACAGGCACCTAAGACCCAACTCATCATCATATCAGACCATTTGGTGGCCACCTCACAAGGTCAACAGGTAATAAACTCCTGACTCTGTCCCCAGGGCCAGGTCGACAGGCTGTGGCTGAGCTCCCGACTCTCCCTGGAACTTTAGCTCAGCTCGATCTCTCTGCTTGGCAGTGGCCCACTTCAAAACTGCCATCTAGACCCGACCCTTGCCTAGAACACTTTTATACCTTGAACAGCTCCTAGCCCTCAAGATGTTCTTTGGCTGATTCTAATCTTAAATGATCATCCCCAGTGACTCTGTTATATTTGCATCTGCTCTCTGCCTTTGCTCTTGGCGTGGCCTCTTTAAACCTTCTGGCCACTGTTAACCCATTCTTAGCTGTCCTATAATTTACATATTATTGTGTGAAGTACGATGTATGTCTGTAGTGTTAGAGATATTAGTAATTAAGATTGAAATGGAATAAAAGAATCTGTAATTGCCCTGCACAGGGCTACCAAGTGAATTAGTGTATTTGGTGAATGAATGCCAATAAAAGTTGATGTAGCTTGTGAATTTATGGTTATTCAGTAAATTCTCATATGCAGAAAGACAGAAATGTGTCTGGCCTATGTGAATGGCATAGCTTGCTCATGATACTCAGAAAATCTCCAGGTGTTTCAATTTCCTTGTCTGCTAAAAGGTGGTAGAAAATAGAACATCCTTAATAGGTTTGCTATGAGGATTAAATGAGTTAATAAAACACCTACAATAGCACCTGGCAGAGGGTAAGCAATCTGAAAGTGTTTGATCATTGCTTATTTCCAGGCTCACCCCACAATGAGATAAAATTCTAATTCCAGTTTTGCCTATACAGGTTGAATTCCAAAGGGCTCTCTAATTTGCAAAAGCTTCAATTCCAAATTATTCACAGTTGTTTAACAAGCATTAAATAGAGGTGAGAATGGTCAGAGGTGTCCTTTACACCAAATGGGGACCTTGGGAATGTGTATGGTGTGTCTCTGAAAGACCTTGAGTGAGGTTTAAAGAACTCCACGTGGCTGTTTTCCAGTTCTGGAAATGGACCATTCCAGACCTGTTCTCTTGAACATACCCTTTATCATAGCCTTCTCTTAAACTGTACCCCCACTTCCATAAATGAACTTCTTATATTCCCCTATTTGTGCTTTCTATTTGAAATCTTTCTCTCAGGAAGCAAGGACCAAGGATGAGAAATCACTGCAGCATAATATTTATTTCTACGAGAGATTATCACCCTTTAGCCTTCTAGTGCCATGACTCAGACCTTTAACTCAGGCCATGCTGGAGTAAGAGGCAATATGTGCCTATGGGCAAGAAGTAGGAGAGAAAACAAGCCTAATAATATCTCTCTATGTATGCTCAAATCTTCAAAAAGACTTTGAAGGATGGATCCCCACAATCCTAATTAATTCCCTTTTGGAGGGGCCCCTTTCCTGTTTTCCTGTCTATTCCTGGAGGCAGTAAAGGTGGCCAGGATTACTAGCTGGATCCATTACACCTCCAGGCTATTAAACTTCAAATGAGACTCAGTCCAAACTACCAACCCCTCTATGATTGACACTAACTACTATAAGGACACATGGAATGACCTGCTCTCCCAGACCCTGCCAGGTCCCAACAGGCCCTGCCCTACTGGAGAGCAAAAGCAAGAGCAAGAGATCCTGGCATGTCTACATCTCTGTCCAACTCGAAGAAGCCACAGAAGATGGACCATTGACAGTGTTCCCTAAGTGATTTCAGGGCCTCTAGCTCTTGATGGGGGGATGTTAGGTAGTTAGATTAGAGATGAACAGGGTAAGGAAAGGAATGGGACAGAAGACCCAGCCAGCTCTTGTAGTAAGAGATAAGGAGATTCACTGCCCAGTTGCAATTGCCATTTTAGACCTCACCCCACCCCCCACACACCTAGGGTTTCACTTAGGCACCTGGAGAAAAGTTTCCAACATGGCAGAAACAGTGCACGCACACTAAGCCGTGGTGTGAAAAGAGTTTCCTCTCCTGAATGCATATACATGAGGGGGAAGGTTTCCAGAGTAAATAAATCCCACCAAGCAGACCCACTTAAGGACAGACCATTCCAGACCCTTTCTCTCAAACATACCTTTTGAGCAGAGCCTTTTCTTAAACTGTACCCCTGCTTCCCTGAATAAATCTCTTATATCCCCGCCTCCCCGCCCCAAAGAACTCCATGCTGTGCAGTACAAATATTTAGAAGGGATAATCTAGGCCTTCAGTATACCTATCAGCCTAGTGACATGTACAGATAAGTTCCTATCAGTCCATTTGTGCTTCTGTAACAGGATACCACAGACTAGACAATTTACAATGAACAGAAATGTATTTGGGTCATGGTGGTTCTGGAGGTTGAGAAGTGTTTGATCGAGGGGCCACGTCTGATGAGGGCCTTCTTTCTGACTCACAACATGGCAGAAGGCACCACATGGGTAAGAGAAAACAAGAGAAGGCAGAAGGACCAAACTACATTTTATAACAAACCCACTCCCATAAAACAGAACCCACTCAGCCATAATCACGAGAATCCATTCATGAGGGCTTGGCCCTCATGCCATAAATACCTCCCCACAGACCTAACCTCCTAGCACTTTTGCATTGGGAATTAAATTTCCAACATGCCCTTTGTGGTACACATTCTAACTGCAGCAGCTCCAAACTATTGTTTTCAGTAACAGTGAGGAAAAAATATCTGTCCAAATGAGAAACTAATGAGTGAATTTTGGCCAAGATATTAAAATAAATTGTGCTCCTGGTGGCTGGCAGAATGTCAGTATTTCCATTATAAAATGTTGATTCAAATCCAGATGCAACAGGGCACAGTTCACTGTGTTCTATTAAAGTATTTGAATTCAAGAGTGCATGTGCCCTGATTCCTCCCTGGTTATTACATAGTTCTCTTTGAAACAGGGATAACATCAACTGATTCATTAATCTGATCATGACCTGATGGTGAGCAGTAAATTCAAAGACAAACCCATACAAGAAAATCAGGTTGCAAAAAGTAATCATTCTTACATACCCACACATCTTTCCTCTGAAGTTATTTTTGGATGCATACTGCAGTTTAATTTATGAGGATTCATACAATCTTTCTAAGGCTCAGTTTGAAATTTGCTCCTTTGTTCCAGTAAAGTCCTGTGCTTCCTCTAAGACCCAGTTCAAGTCAGACCTATTATGAATCTTCTCCAGCAACCTTATTTAGCCCTTGTTATGGATTGAATGCCATGTTCCCCCAAATTCATTATGTTGAATATTAACCCCCATTGTGATGGTATTTGGAGTTGAGGCCTTTGGAAGGTAATCAGGTCATTGAGGCAGAGTTCTCAGGAATGGGAGTAATGCCTTTGTAAAAAAACAAAAAACCTTGCCTTTTTTCTGCCATGTGAAACTACAATGAGAGTCAGCCATCTGCAATCTGGAATATGGCCATCACTGAAATACAGCCCTACTGGTATCTTGAGCTTGAACTTCCAGCCTCCATAATAGTGAGAAATACCTTTCTTTGCTTATACCCAGCCTGTGGCATTTTGTTGTAGCAAACTGAACTAAGACATTCCTAGTCTACCATTCCTCCTGGTTTTATCATCATAGTCACCTAAAAGTTTCTTGGGGAAAAATATTGCCAGGCCAGACTTCTAGAAGATTTCCATTAGGTAAGTCTTGGGTAGGTCCAGTAATCTACAGTTGTAAAAGTTTCCTTGGTGATTATTATTACTAGACAGAATTAGGAGCCATTAATCTATCTTAATTATAATATGTAACAGAAGTGCAATAGATGAGTTCTAGAAAGATATAGACTCCCCAAGATCTGCTTTTCTATTTTTTTTTTCAGTACTAGGGTTTGAAACCAGGGACATTCTATCTCCGAGTTACACCCTCAGTCCTATTTTTTATTCTTTATTTTTGAAACAGGGTCTCACTAAATTGGCCCATTAACTCACTAAGTAGCTGAGACTGGCGGTGAACCTGTGATCCTCCTGTCTCAACCTCCCAAGTATAGGGATTACAAGCTTGCGCCACCACACCCGGCCCCAATACCTGCTTTTCTGAGAACTTTTTCTAGCCACAGGGGTGGGTCGTGACAAGTATAGTTTTAGTACATAATTTCTCTTAAGCCATGGTGATTTGATCAAGGGAAGGCATCTGGCATAAACTAGTCCCCCCCCCACACACACACCTTTGAATTGAAAGCCAGTGAGACTGAAAGAGTCAGGAATTTATCGCACAGAGGAGCATTAGATTGAAAGTCCATGATGCCTGCTGCTAGGTCCCTGGGGATTCTTTGCTTCCTACTTTCCTGAGGTCCATTTCATTGAACTTTTCCTTGAATTCTGTAAAATACTCTGTATTAGTTTCCTAGAGCTGCTGTCATAAACCATTGGGTAGCTTAAACTAATAGGCATTACTTCCTCATTGTTCAGGGGGCCATGAATCCCAAATCAAGACTGGAAGTAGAATTGGTTTCTCCTGAATTTCTGAGAGAGAGCAGCCAGCTGGTGTATCTCTGGTGGCTCCCAGCAACCTTGGCTTTCTTTGGCTTATAAGCATATTATTCTAATCTTTCTTTCCACCTTTACATTGCTTCTTTCTTGTATCTTTATGTCTTCTCTTTCTTTTAGGACACTGGTCTTTGGATTTAGGGACTACCCTAAATTCCAGGAAATTTCATCTTAAGATTCTTAACTAATTATATCTGCAAAAACTCTGTTTCTAAATAAGGCCATACTCTGAGGTTCTAGGTGGAAATGAATTTCAGGGGACATGATTCAACCCACATATTCGTTTCTTCAGTAAGTCAGCAACCATAGACTACATACTCAAAATTCCAAAGAGAAAGGACTTTTCTTCTGGAACATTAGTATCAATTCCATTAAGAACTAAGGAGTCAGCTAAGGTCATATGACTATCCCTGGACCAATCACTGTGTTAGTGGACGTGGGTATTCTGATTGGCCAACCTGAGTCACATGATTACTTGTTCTAGGAAAGGGGTTCCACATGATTGACAGCCTCACAGGAGTTAAATGAGACAGAGAAGAAAGTGTTATCTAAAGAAAGAATGTGGGATGCCAGGTGTGGTGGCACACACTTGTAATCCCAGCATTTGGGAGGCTGAGACCAGAGGATCCGGGTTCAAGGCCAGCCTCAGCTACCTAGTGAGGCACTCTGCAACTTAGTGAGACCCTGTTTCAAAATAAAGAATTAAAAATAGGGCTGGGGGTATAGCTCGGAGGTAGAATGCCCCTGAGTTCAATCCCCAGTACCGCAAAAAAAAAAAAAAAAAAAAAAAAAAAAAAAAAAAAAAAAAGAAATGATAAGCACAGTAACTCGGGGAAGGGGTTATGTGCTATAATTGCCATTCTGGAGATTTGGGAAACTGAGGAGCAGAGTTTGCAAGTAACTTGCCTGAAGTCACATGATCAGTGAGTAGCAGAACCAGCATCAGAATCCAGACCCACCTAGTTCCTGATCCCCGCCAGGAGAGTGTAGTCTCCCTCCTTATCCAGTGGGGACTGGTTCCATGACCCCGATAGATACCAAAATCCATGAGCACTTGAGTCCCTTAGATAAGACGGCACAGAATTTGCATACAACCTGTGTACATCTTCCTGTATACTTTAAATCATCTCTATATTACTTATAATACCTCACACAATGTAAATGCTATGTAAATAGTTATGCTATATTCTTAACAGCTAATGACAAGAAACAAAATGTGCAGATGTTCAGTACAGATGCAGTCACCCTGGGCCTCACCCCATTTTTAGTGTGGTTGGCTAAATCTGCATATATGGAACCTGTGGAACCAGGGGTCAACTGTACACTGGCAAACACCACCTTCCAAGCAGCCAGCCTGTCCAGGACAGAGAATGTCTCTTCTGCTGGGGACTCTGCTACCAACTTTCAATCTCACAAATACATTTTTTCTTCCCCACAACATGTATTTTCATTCAGAAGAAATGAGAAGCTCCAAAGTTTGAGAAATCAGTCTTTGCCCTTTCCTGGGAAAAAAGGAAAAATAGGAAACATTAATAGTTTCTTCTTTTGTAATAAAAACAAATAAAGGCTCCATACTCCTTCAGTACTTTGAGCACCGAGGCTTAGGGTAGTGGACATCAATGATAAGAGTAGAGATTTGTCAAGACTAGGGGAGATAACTGTGTATAGACTTACTGGACATATTTGTGTTGCATGGCATGAGGCAGTAATGTTAATTTTTCCACTACGTGGCTAGTCCCTGGGCAATAACAACAGAAAAAAGATGGCATTTCTTCATTGTCTGTGGAATTGAAGAAAATCGGGCTTTCCATGTCATCTCACACCTCCTGAGCTACTGAGGAAGGACCCAGGAGGAAGAGTGAGAGCATGATGACTAATTTTATGTCAACTGGGCAAGGTCCAGTGAGTAGAGAAGACTGTCCTTTATAATGTGGGTGGGCTTCATCCAATCAGTTAAAGAGCTTAATAGAAAACAGACAAAGGTCCTGGGAAGGGGAAGGAATTCTACCAGCAGACTGTCTTCTCTGTCTTTGGACTTGAGCTGTAGTGTCAATCCTTCCTTGCATCTCTAGCCTGCTGCCTCACTCTGTGAGTGTGTGTGTGTGTGTGTGTGTGTGTGTCCACTGAAAGCAAATGGCAACAGATCAATTTAGAAACCAAGGCAGACAGTGTCACATCACGGGACACAGGCAGGTGAGAGGCCAGCTACAGAGGGAAGCCATTTCTTCTAAATGGAGTCCTAGAGAAACGCTGAGCTCGGAATCAACAGTGACAAGCATGGGCATTAGTTCAAAGACTATCTCCAGAACAGAGAGACTGCAGCTCGTCATGCCTCCCTGGCACATTGTGTATAAAAACTTCCTGAATATCAGTCAGAAAAGGACAAAGCAGAAAGGTGTATAAAGGATACAAGAGACAAAAGAAATACAAATGGCCTTTAAATGCCTGCAAATAGGCTCAAATTCTCTAGTAGGTAAATGGAAAATATCAACAATATACCCCATTTTACTCATTTAAAAGCTGATACCATTCTAAGTAAGCATATAAGTGAATGAACTCTGACTCTGTTGGTAAGGGTTTAGAGGTACAGTCTTAGCTGGATTTGGTGGCATATGCCTGTAATTCCAGTACTTGTGAGGCTGAGACAGAAGGATGGTAGGTTCCAGGCTAGCCTTAGCAACTTAGTGGGGGAGGAGGGGCTTGGAAACTTTGTGAGACCCTGGTTTTTTTTTTTTTTTTGCGGTACTGGGGATTGAACTTACGGGTGTTCTACCTTCGAGTTATACCCCCAGCCCCATTTTTTATTTTTTATTTTGAAACTGGGTCTCACTAAATTGTGGAGTGCCTCACTAGGTAGATGAGGCTGGCCTTGAACCCGGATCCTCCGGTCTCAGCCTCCCAAATGCTGGGATTACAAGTGTGCGCTACCACGCCCGGCTACCCTGTTTTAAAAAAATAAAAAATAGGGCTGGGGATAGAGCTCACAGGTAGAATACCCCTGAGTTCAATCCCCCCCCACACATTGTAAATGTTAGCTACATCTGCAAAATACTTTCATAACAACATCCAGATTCCTGTTTGACCAAATAACTGAGCATGACAGATTAGAGAACTGACACATAAAATGAACCATGGCAATAATTATCTGCTTTTAAAAGAATATTGATTTTCTTTGGCAGTCAATTCCAAAAATTTGACTTAATTTTTGTTTAGCATTGGTTAACTAGCAACAAATTAGTTTTTAGCAGATTATAAATATTTGCATACAAATCTTATTAGAAAATTGATTTGCACATGTTAGAAAACATTTCCTGCACTTTTTGGATCAATTTTAATTTTATGTTCTTTTCTCTGTGGTCATATATTGGATTTTCACTGAAGACTTTCCTTGCGTCAACTATTTGGGGGAACTATAGATTATTTTTATTAAACATGTGTCACTGGAAGGGCTCAGGAAAACAACAGTGAGAGTCTTGAGGTGCGCGGCGGACTCGGTCTGTCTCAGCGCTCTGTGCAGGGACTTGGGTCCAGCACAATGGACCGATGTGGATCAGGACTCAGTCCCCCACCCCCACTGAGTTGCTTTCCCTTTTTATAAAGCAAGCATGATGATGGCCTTGGCAGCTGGGACAAAATATCCGCATGGACATCCGGCAGGGAGAAGATAGGGGACAGCTGCTCTCTGCTCTGGGAGCTGTCGGTCTGGAGTGCCTATTGCCAGGACCTGTTGCCCTTGCAGCATTTGGACACAGCCTGTCCTGCTTCGGGCAGGGAGGAGATTTTCACTAAGCAACCCACATCTTCAGGGTCAGTCAATCCTGTTTGTTTTCCCACAAAATACAAAGAGAATTCATAAACGAAGCAAATCTTAAGTCACATTTAAGTGGTTGAGGGAGCATAGACTTTTTTTCCCCTCTTTTTCTTATTTAGCCCCCTACTGATTCAAAACAACTTTCTAGATAGTCTGCATGCATGATCCCTGCAAGAAGGAACAACGGATCAACATTCCCTAAGCTGTGAGCTGTGATGATACTGCCACAAATTAGAAGTGGCCTTAATGGAGCATGGTGATTTTTATAATCTACTGTTTAATGCAACAAATACAAACTATATATGTGGTTTGATTTATTTTTTTGTGGTTTGATTTCAATAACTTTTTTTTTTTTTTTTTTTTTTTTTTTTTTTGGTACTGGAGATTGAACCCAGAGGCATTCTACCTCCAAGCTACACACCCAGCACAATTTTATTTCTTATTTGGAAACAGGGTCTCATTAGGTGGCTGAGAGCCCCGCTAAATTGCTGAGGCTGGCTTTGAACCTGAGGGCCTCCTGTCTCAGCCTCCCAAGTACTGGAATTACAATACCCGGCTTCAACAACTTTAATTATTTAAACATTTGGGTTACATTTTTTTTTTTTTTTGTGGTACTAGAGATTGAACCCAGAAGTGTTTTACTTCAGAGCTATACCCCCAGCCCTATATTTTAATATTGAAACAGAGTCTTACTCTGTTTCAATATTAAAGTTGTTGAGGCTTGTCTTGAACCTGTGATCCTCCTATCTCAGCATCCAAAGTACTGAGATAACAGGTGTGCACCACCACACCCAGCTCGATTGGGCTACAATTTATTATTTCACCTCTAGTTTACTTTCATTCTCCTCTGTCAATGCCATAGAAAACCTTCCCTGTAGACCGATGTGTCCAATAAGGTCGTCACTAGTCATAGGTGGTTATATATATTAAAATTACAATTAACTAGTTTAAATTAACAACTAAGTTTTCTTAGTTACACTCCCCACATCTCAAGTGTGCACTAGCTACATGTGGCTAGTGGCTACTTCACAGGACAACACAGCTGTAGAATCTGTCCATCATAGCAGAAAGTGATACTGGACAGTGCTTTAGTAGGAAAGAAAACCTTGAACTGTCTGATGTCCAAGTCTCATAAAAAACCTGTTAAAAAATTATATTTACAGAAGATTGGCGGAAGGGTACCCATTCCTATGATTTCTTTGCTGTTAGCCTTTAGTCAAGCAAGGCTCACTATTATCAGCATTTCTGGATTATAGTCTTGGCTTTTTACAGAACTGCTTTCATTGAGTAACATGTTAGGATTTTGCCCCCAAATTTATTAAGCCAGGCATGGTGGTGCATGTCTGTAATCGCAGTACTTGGGAGGCTGAGCAGGGAGATGGCAGGTTGGAGGACAGCTTCAGCAACTTAGTGAGACCCTGTTTCAAAATAAAATGAGGCTACAGTTTGGAGGTAGCATGTCCCTGGGTTCAATCACCAGTACATTCCCTGCAAAAAGTTTCTTAAGTTTATAACCTCATAAATATTGCTGTGCCAGCCAGTAAAGAATCAAGTGTGATGGGGATTTGCCAACAGGATACTAGTGCCAGTATGATTGGGCATTCCCTGGCCACATCTGGGATAAATTGAGCAGCAAAATAAATAACAATAAATTAGATTATGAAATTAATCCTGGGTGGAACTGAGTCCATACGGATGTATGAAAATTTCTTCCTAACTGTTGAGTGCCCACAAATGAATGCAGAAGGAATGAAATTAGGACATCTCCATCTGGCTACCCCATAGTCAAAATTGTTTTGAGCAAGAAAGTAGTGAGTGAATCCTAGAGATTAAATACAATATTTACATGACTTCAAAGTATTTCCTTATAAAATATTTTAATTATAAAGGTAGAAACATTGTAACTACATAATGGAGAAACCTGGCAGACAGTGCCTTAACCAAGTGCTTAAAAATGACATCACTAAGCCAGGTGTGGTGGCGCACGCTTGTAATCCCAGCATTTGGGAGGCTGAGACCGGAGGATCCGAGTTCGAGGCCAGCCTCAGTTACCTAGTGAGGCACTCCGCAACTTAGTAAGACTCGGTTTCAAAATAAAGAATAAAAAATAGGGCTGGGGGTGTAGCTCAGAGGTAGAATGCCCCTGAGTTCAATTCCCAGTGCTGAAAAAAAAAAAAAAATGACATCACTAGTAATTTGAAGAGGAGACAAGAGTTGAGCATGGTGGTGTACAGACACCTGTAATCCCAGTACTTGGGAGACTGAGACAGGACAAAGACAGCCTCAGCAACTTAGTGAGGTCCTTAACAACTTAGTGAGACCCTGTTTCCAAATAGAAAATAAAATATAGCTCAGAGGTAGAACACCCCTGGGTTCAGTCCCCAGTGCCACATTAAAAAAAAAAAAAAGAAAGAAAGAGAGAGAGAGAGAGAGAGAGAGAGAGAGAGAGAGAGAGAGAGAGAGAGCGAGAGCAAGCGATAGATCACGTGCCTCAGAATACAACTTCTGAGATATTCCTGCCCAAAATATAAATCTAATCATGAGGAAACATTTGGACAAACCAAATTCAAAGGACATCCTACAAAATATCTGGCCTGTACTATTCCAAAATGTCAAGGTCTTGTAAGACAAAGAAACACTAAGGAAGTGTTCCAGATTAAATATCAAAGAGACACGATAACAAAGTGCAAGTATGATGCCAGATAAGACACAGGAGCAGATTTTTTCCCCTTTTTCTTTTGTCATAAAGGGCATTTGAGAAAAATGATAAAATCTGAAAAGATCTGTAGACTAGGAAATTGTACTTTCTCAATATTAATTTCTGAATTTTGATCACTGTACTTTAGTTATTTAAGAGAATGTGCTTATCATTTCTTTTTTTTTTGCGGTACTGGGGATGAAGCCAGGGGCATTCTACCTCCGAGATATACCCCCAGTCCTTTTTTTATTCTTTATTTTGAAACAGGGTCTCACTAAGTTGCGGAGTTCCTCACCAGGTAGCTGAGGCTGGCCGCGAACCCGGATCCTCTGGTCTCAGCCTCCCGAATGCTGGGATTACAAGCGTGCACCACCACGCCTGACTATTTTTGCAACTTTTCTATAGTTCTCAAATTATTTCAAAGTGAAAATTAATAACAGAATTAACCTTATTAAGCTCATTTTTATATTTATTGTAGGAAGTTTAAATCTCTTTGTGTTCTGATTGTAAAACTTAATATGAGCAAATTCTCACAGAGTTAAAAACTATGAACACTTTGGTTTTTCCTAAAGAGTGTATAGTTTCTCCTTTTGTCTAGTAAAGATGTGTAACTGTCTCCTTGTGTAATGTGATCTTCAAAAAGCTTAGCACTAACTTTCTGGCTAACTATATAGACCCCTATAGAAAATTCTCTGGATTTTATGTACCAATTGGTTCCATGTGTCCGATATTTACCTAGCCCAGGTGCCTTTGTTTGTTTGCTTATTTGTTTATGCTTTATCTGCTACAAATCTTCTGGGGAAAAATGCAGCAACATCTCTATATTCAGCATCCCATCTGGGCCCTGTTCTCTGAGTCTTTCACCTTCTACCATATTCGATGGACACAAAACGCCACCAAGGGCCACCCAGGCTACTCCTCCTATTTTACAGATGGGGAAACCAGAGCACAGAGATGTTCAGGACACACAAGTTTGCCAGTTTACAGCAGAGTGGAAGCTAGGCAGTCTATCTCCCTAGCTATAGTTGTCAACAGAGTTGAATGATACTGCTCTTCAAAAGGGAAAACCAGAGGAGGCAAGAGCTCATTTCACTTTTGCACAACAAGCTCCTTAGTGCAGTTAAGTCTCAGGCAAGAGTTAAATAGCCTTGAAAATAAACACATCTCCACATTACACCATTACAATGTGTGTGTGTGTGTGTGTGTGTGTGTGTGTGTGTGTGTAGTACTGGGGATTGAACCCAGGGGCATTCTACTCCTGCACTACACCCCTAGTCCTATTTTTAGTTGACAAAGAAATTCTTATAACCAAAGAAATCAACATCATAAATGGAGGCTGTTCACATTTAGGGTGACCTACTTATGGGATCTTCCTCTCATTCTTTGTCTTCCAACAGGATGAATATGGGTGCACACAGGCACCTTTGTGCAAATTAGGAAAAGGAGTCCCCCCTCTGGCAGATCAACTAGGAAAGTTTTTCTTCTACACAAGACTGTCTGAGGCCTACACATGCAGCTTGGAGATTCATTATGCCACGGATTTTAGACTTCACTTGAGGCCTTTCTGCAAGGTATGAACACATGCCATGGACTTGCTTTGCTAGGATCACAAATTCATGGGCCGAGGGCTGAATCTAGCCCATGGTGGTATTTAGTTTGGTCTGTTAAAAAAAAGTATATATACATTTATATATATACACACACACAACACAGCACTGGGATTAAACCCAGGGGCATTCTATCTCTGAGTTGCACCCCTAGCTCTTTTCATTTATTTGGACTAGGGTCTCACTAAGTTGCTGAGGCTGGCCTTGAACCTACGATCTTCCTGTCTCAGTTTTCCAAGTACTAGGATGACAGGCATGCACCATCATGCCAAGCTCTGTTTTAAAAACATTTTAAGTACTGTGTTAGTCATCTTTTCATCACTGTGACCAAAATACTTGACAAGAACTACTTAGAGGAGGAAAGATTTATTTTGACTCATGGTTTTATTTTACTTTTATTATTATTATTATTGTGATTATTATTATTTTCGGTACTGGGAATTGAACCCAGGGGCATTCTACCTCCGAGCTCCACCCCCAGTCCTATTTTTTATTCTTTATTTTGAAACAGTGTCTCACTAAGTTGTGGAGTGCCTCACTAAGTAACTGAGGCTGGTTGCAAACCTGTGATCCTCCTGTTTCAGCTTCCCATGTACTGGGATTACAAGTGTGTGCCATCATGCTCAGTTTAACTCATGGTTTTAGAGGTTTAGTTAGTCCATGGTAGGCTGGCTCCATTGCTCTGGGCCTAAGGTGAGATAGATTATCATGGCTGAAGTGTGTGGCAGAGGAAACCTGCTTAGTTCATAGGAGCTAGGAAGGAGGGGGGAAGAGAGGTCCAGGAAAAGATAAACTCTTCCTGGGCACACCCCCAGAAACCTACTTCCTCTAACCAGGTCCTACCTTCCAGTGGTCCATCAGCTACCACTTGATTATTTCACTGATAAGGCCAGAGCCCTTACGATCCAATCACTGCCTAAAAGCCCACCTCTGCACCTTGCTGCATTGGAGACCATGCTTCCAACACATGAGCATTTGGGGGACAGTCCAGACTCAACCCATAACAAGTACCAATGTTAAAATCAGGAGTGCCTACATAAAAACACAGAATTTTGAGTTGGGTGTGGTGGCACACCCTTGTCTAATACTTGGGAGGTTAAGACAGGAGGATCACAGATTCCCAGCCAGCTTCAGTAACTTAGGCCCTCTGCAACTCAGTGAGACCCTGTTTCAAAATAAAAAATAAAATTGGGCTGGGGGTGTAGCTCAGAGGTAGAATGCCCCTGGCTTTAATCCCCAGTACCAAAAAAACCAAAACCAAACCAAAACAAAACACACAAAAACAACAACAACAAAACAAACAAACAAAACTAACAAAAAACAATGATAAAAACAACCCATAGATTTCTGTTTTCTCTTTAAAAGATGTAGTGACACTATTACTTCCTTCTTCCATGGCAACAACAGAATGGAGTCCAGCCACAGCTGCTAACAATGCTCTAGCTCACCAGGCATCCCCTCACTCCCCACAGTCTCTGACTCCAAGGCTGAGCAGAAGGTTGTTGTTCCTTAGTGCTTCCCACCTACTTTATTCACTTTCATGACTGCTTGGCTCCTGTAGGCTTTTAGGCATTCAGTTTCTGCCACAATCTGACTCTTCTTTGATTACAAGGTGACAGCACCAAGTTCAAACCTTACATCCTCTAGGCTTTAAGCTAACAAGTAGGAGCATCTATTTCAGAGTCTTGTCAAACTGTATTGCATGCCATTGGCTCTCAGCAGCAAGGCAAGACCCAACCTTACGACAGCACAGGGATGTCCCATTGCTGGCCTTCCATCTGCTCACAAGCTCACATTTTTCATATCTTTAGAATTATGGTGGCTAAGAAGAATAGAATATTTACCAAGGTTGTGCTTGGATTTGGGGGAGAATAAGCCTTCTAGGAGCACATTAATAGTGAGCTTTTTTTTTTTTCCTGTTTCTTTTTTTTTTTTTTTTTTTGGTGCTGGGGATTAAAACCAGAGCCTTGTGCATGTTAGGCCAGCACTCTTCCAGAGCCACACACCCAGCCCTTCAGGTCTACTTGGAGGAAGGGGAAGGAACACAGGAACTGGATGAATTTGTCAGAGTGTGGGACATGGAAGGATAAACTGTGCCCAGGGTGAGGAGGGAGAATGAGCTGCCCTGGTATTCAGAGACTTTTCTGGCATGCTCAGGTGCACGCTGTCTCTGTCTCTCTCCTTTACTGTGTAGCCTGATACTATTTGTGATGCCCACCTTCTATAAGCTGTCAGCCAGAAACATTTGCTGAAATAAAGGCCATTTGTTCTGACTATTGATCCCAGGTTGTAGGGATTCCCAAGGAATACACAACAAAAAGTGAACTTTAAGAAGTCAGACCTGACCTGGGTCTTTATTTATTTATTTATTTTTTTAGGGGTTTGACTGCCATGGGCCTTCAGTGGATGTGCAGAGCCGGGAGGACAGCATTCTGACTTTCCCAGGATAGCATAGTGGTCTGTTAGGTCATGTACCACAGTGTGAGCTAGTGCATATCTTGGACTCAGCAAGGACACATGCTTGGCAGCACTATATGGTGAACACCCAATGACATGAAAGGGCAGGTATTCAGAGGCTGCCAAGGGCCATCAGTTTATAATGCTGCAAAGACACCAGCCAGGGCAAGTTGGAGACAATGGATTCCACTCTAAAGTGGGAGTAGGACTGGTTCCCACCCTGCGTGGACATCAGTGAGTCCTGGCACTTGCCAAACGCTCATGTGGTCAGTGATTAAGGAGGAGCTTTGCTGTGCAGGTAGGCAGGAAGAAGGGGTTGTGAGCCACTGATGGTAGGAGATGAGAGAAGGGTTTCTGCTTTTGCTGAGAGGAGATACTACAGTATGTTTGTTTGCTGAAAGGTCCAAGTAGATAGAAACTGATGATGAAAGGGAGAAAAGGGGTAACTACAGAAGTCGTTGAGAACATTGGAGGCGATGGGAATAGAACTCAAGTGGAGGGGTCGGCATATTACACCATGGTCCAGGAAGTGGCTGTGAACTTGGAGAGCTGTGGTGGTGTAGAGATGAGTTACTTTAAGTTGTCAAGGCTGGCCTTGAACCTGCGATCCTCCTGTCTCCAGCCTCCCAAATGCTGGGATTACAGGCATGCACCACTGTGCCTGGCTGAGTTACTTTAAACAAGTAATTTTCATCTAAACATAGCGTGGCACCTAATCTGAAGAGTTTTTTCTGTCTTTAGAGGGTTGTTTTTTTTTTTTTTTTTGGTGATACTGGGGATCAAACTCAGCACCTTACTACTGGACTACTTGGTCATTATTTTTGAGACAGGGTCTTGCTAAGTTGCCTGGGTTGGCCTCAAACTTGTGTTCCTTCTGCCTCAGCCTCCCACATTGCTGGAATTACAGGTGTGGGCCACCATGCCCAGATAGAGTATTAATGAGTTTTCATGGGGAAAGAGGATATGGGATGTGAGATACGATTGAATGGGGGCAGTAAGAGGATGGAGGCAAGGAGTGGGAACTCTGGGGTTTTACAATAGCATCCCAGCCGCGTGGTGGCGCATGCTTGTAATCCCAGCATTGGGAGGCTGAGACTGGAGGATCCGGGTTCACAGCCAGCCTCAGCTACAGTGAGGCACTCTGAAACTTGGTGAGACCCTGTTTCAAAATGAAGAATAAAAAATAGGGCTGGGGGTGTAGCTCGGAGGTAGAATGCCCCTGAGTTCAATCCCCAGTACTGCAAAAAAAAAAAAAAGCATCTGGGTTCTCAGTGTCTGTGGAACAGGTGAGGGGCGATACCAGAAGAGAGCTGGTGGCAAGTACACTTCTCACTCTTCTCAGTTTTACTTGGGTAGTCTATCATAATGTGCCAAGTTTCTAGTTAATAGCTATTGCCCAGAATCTTTACTTCACATTTCCTATTCCTGATCTAATTGGAAATCCTTGAAGAAACCAAATTCTGTTGGGTCAATCAATGAAGATCAGAAGAGTATAGTTCCCAGCAGGGAGAGGAACTAAGAAGATTGCTATGGAGGTTGCGTTGCCCAATGGCCTGAGGACGGGGGCAGGAGTCTGGGGAGCCAGATTTGAATACAGGTTCAAGTGTTTACAGCCAGATCTGGGCCCGCTGTCTAAGTGGAGATGCCTGACAGGTCTTCCCTGCTGAAGCACCATCTCTCAGCATTTCTTTCAATAATAAGAAAACCCACTGACTATGGAGAAAGAAATGATTTGAGGGTGGGTGCAATTCACCAAGATGAGGAAATTTTAAACTGATTACTGACTGCTTCTGAATGCTGTATATCCTTTTGCTTAAACTAGAAAATCAAAATGTTGGTGTAGAAAATGAATATATTTTTGTTTTTAATCACTGACTCAACGCAGTAGTAAAGTAGGTGTCCTGCTACAAAGCATGACATGGGTAGAGTGACTCAGAGGTGCAGCTCAAATGGGAAACTGTACAGTAAATTCTGCAGCTTATGAAAGAAACAGCAGGCTCCAACAAAATCCACAATTTTGCTTTGTATTAAAAATAAACTTTTGAACAATCTCTTTGCTGACAATGAAAGTGAAGGTTTTGTTTGTTTCAATCTCAAATTGAATTCTCTAGGATTCTCACTCTGACAGATGGACTGGTATAGGGATACCCTTTGGCTGACCCATACTGACTCTCTTTGCTTCAGACTAAACACTGTTCTAATTAAAAATAGTATTGTCTAATCTGATTCCTTTGAAATCCTCATACACATTCAGGTCAAGCAGCAACTTAGAACTTAAAAATGTGTTTTTCAACAGAACTCACAGCAATTTTATATCACAACCTGTACTTACATAAACACATTCATTCTAAAACAAGTTGAAAACATTTCACAAAACAGTATCTACTCAGCCGGGCGTGGTAGCACACGTTTGTAATTCCAGCATTTGGGAGGCTGAGACCAGAGGATTCCGGTTCGAGGCCAGCCTCAGCTACCTAGTGAGGCACTTTGTGAGACCTGGTTTCAAAATAAAGAATAAAAAATAGGGCTAGGGGTTTAGCTCGGAGGTAGAATGCCCCTGGGTTCAATCCCCAGTACTGAAAACAAAAACAAAAACAAAAACAGTATCTACTCTTAGAACATAGAGTGAAATCTGATCAATTATACTCTTCTCTTCCATTCATACTACTGAAAAGATGCTACTGAAAACCTACAAATTTAATTTATATCCACTAATGGGTTATGAACCAGTCTGGAAAAAAAAAAAAAACCCTACAGATTTAGAAAATGTATTTTTCATCTATTTTAGGTTATCTATGTAGTGGAAGGATAGCCAAGATTTTATAAGTTGGGAAACATGATAGTGATATTCAAGGACACCTGAGTTCAAGAACAAAGGTGACAAATGTATTTATTTAAAAAACAGCAACTATCACTTACTGCCTCCTCTATAGCCAGTACATTATTAGGCTCTTTAAGAATATTTTCTCTAATCTTCATAACAACCAATAATTTAGGGTACTATTACTATCGTCAAGGGAAGAACCCAGCTTCACAGAGGGTGGCAAGAAGTAACAAGACACCCAAGGAGATAACAGAGCGAGCAAGCAGACTCACCTGCTATAATGCCATAGTTGCCGAAGTACACGACACAGAACGTGACCATTTATTCCCTTCAGCATAGCAAATGACAGCCACTCATTGTGATAGAGCTGGTCTCTTTGACCCCAGTCCCCATGGCATGTGCCAGATAACAGATCTGGGTTTGCGGTCAGTCTCAGGTACTTAGTGAGGCCTTCTGCAACTTAATGAGACCCTGTTTCAAAAAATAAAAGAATAAAAAATAGGGCTGGGGGTATAGCTCAGAAGTAGAATGCCCGAGTTCAATCCCCAGTACCGCAAAAAAAAAAAAAAAAAAAAAAAAAAATATATATATATATATATATATATATTTTCTACAGTGATGTCTACTAAATTCATTAAATTCCCACACATATTTAGGTCTATTTTTGGGTTCTGTTCTATTTCATTGATATGAGCACGTGCCAGGACCATGCCAGTTTTAATTCTGTTACTTGAAATGTATTTTACTAAGTAGTAATCTCACTTTGGAACCCTTTTTTTTTGTGGTACTGGTGATGGAACCTGGGGGCATTCTACCTCCAAGCTACAGCCCCAGCCCTATTTCTTTTATTCTTTATTTTGAAATAGGGTCTCACTAAGTTGCGGAGGGCCTCACTAAGCAGCTGAGGCTGGCCGCGAACCGGGATCCTCCAGTCTCAGCCTCCCAAATGCTAGTATTACAAGCATGCGTCACCACACCCGGCTGGAACCCTTCTTTATCAGTAGTTTTTTTTTTTTTTCTGGCTATCTAGTATACTGGATTTTCCTTAAGAACTTTGAAATCAGCTTTTCCTTCTCTTAAAAATCCAGTTGTAATTTTATTGGGATTACTTTAAATTTATAGGATAAATCAGGGAGAATCAGTGTCTTTATCAGTTTTTTTCTTCTAATTGCTCAGGCCCCAAAACACTGGAGTCATCTTTGTTTCCTTCAGTTTGATCTATTAGCAAATCCTGCTGGCATTTCCTTCACATATATCCAGAAACTCACCACTTCTCTCCCACTTCCAATTCTGGTTAAGTTACAGCCATTTTTCACCCACTTCCCCAGTTACTGGCTTCCCTGCCTTCCCTCTTGCTTCAGTTTATTCTCAACACAGAAGACAAATTAAACTGTTCAAACATAAGTCAGATCCCCTCACAACTCTGCTCAAAACTCTCCACAGTATTGCCACCTTAGCCAGAGTAAAGAGACTTGGAGACTAGGAGCAAAGATCTGGAGGTGGGATAACCACCTGATCACCAGGGGGCACGTCTCCTGCAGGGGAAACAGCCAGAACAAAGGCCGCCAGGCAGGGATAGGCAGAGAGCAATAGGAGATGAGGTCACAGACACAGTGGTAGACTACAGACTAGGTCCCAGAAAACAGTTTAAGCAAAAAATAGTTAAAAGTAGTTATCTACATGGAGTGGGAATTGGGATCGGAGGTGTGTGTCAAGGAAGGTAATATTTTTACATTGAAAGTCTAAAAGTACTGGACTTCTAAAACTTATCTATGCATGTAACATTGATAAAAACTTAATAAGGAATTTTAAAAACTTAGGAAAATATAGAAACCCACAGACCAATTGGACAGATGGCACTTACCAGCACATAGTGGGAACTGCTTTTCTTTTAGCAGACAGACATTCTGAGAACCCAAACTACATGACTTCTCAGTTACCATGGAGATTTTAAACAAAATCACATCTATCAATTTAAAATTCAATTTTTGAGCTGCCCTTAGAAGGTGAATAGTTAAGAGCATCCAGCATTTACAAGTGAAATGGAAAACTGACAAACTTTAGATTTAGTGATCTTCAGAAAAGTAGAACAGAAAAAAAAAAGTAAAAGGAGATGGGTTTCAACATTTTTTTTTTTTTTTTTTAATCATACTAGCTGGTTGTGGTGGCACAAACCTATAATCCCAGTACTTGGGAGACTGAGACAGGAGGATCACAGGTTGAGGGCCAGTCTCAGCAACTTAAGGAGACCGTTTCAAAAAATAATAAAATAAAATAAAATGGACTGCAGGATGGCTCTGAGGTAGAATGCCCCAGGGTTTGATCCCCAGTACCAAAAAACAAAAACAAAACAAACAAAAAAATAGAAACAAAAACAAAAAACATACTATCGGGTAGATATTCTTAAAAATTGTGATTTTTTAAGCTGGGTGTGGTAGTGTGCGCTCATATCCCCAGCACTTGAGAGGCAGAGACAGAACCACAGGTTCACAGCCAGCCTCAGCAACTTAGCGAGGCCTCTGCAACTTAAGTGAAACCCATTTCAAAATGAAATAAAATAGGACTGGGGGGTGTAGCTTAGAGGTAGAATGCCCTGGGTTCAATTCCCAGCAACACACACACAAAACAGATAATGAACAGAATGTGGGAATTAAAAGTGTTTGCTTTAACTGAAGCCTCAGAAAGATGAAAGTCTCCCCAGGCTATAAGAGTCCAACCTTAACTATATTCCTTCACAGAAGAGATAGATCATCAAATACTTATTAATTTCTGTTGTCTTCTGTAAAAACAAATTCATGTCATGCAGTAGGAGCAGAATGAAGTGCTGGAGTATGTAAAAGGGAAATCTTTAGTGTACACACAGTAAGGCTCACCATATCAACTTTTTATTTTTTGTGGTACTGGGGACTGAACATAGGGTTATTCTTCTTCCAAGCTACATACCAGCCCAATTTTATTGTTTTGAAACAGGGTCTGGCTATGCTGCTGAGAGTCTTGCTAAATTGCCAAGGCTGTCCTCAAACCTCTGATCCTCCTGTCTCAGACTCCCAAGTACTGGGATTACAGGCGTGCACTATCACGCCCAGCTCCATATCACCTTCAATGAACCTTTCTCCTTGTCTCTTTCTGTACAAACTGTCATTCATAATATTAAAACATTCAAGGATAATTCATTTCCTTTTTGTGTGTGTGTGCTGGAAAGTGAACCCAGACCTACATACCCCCTGACCCTAAAGTTCATTTCTAATAACCTAATTATGAAGCAAAATGTTTTCAATCTGCATCTCCCCTGTCTGTCTCCATGGACAGCCTTTTCCTTAGTAAGTTGCATTCCCTCTTATTAATGAAGAGGGAAAAAAATTGAGCATAGAGCTGGTTTGTTGCTTACAATATCAATAGACCAAAACCTCATGAAAGGCATTGAAAAGGACATATAACCCCAACGGTTGCAGAAAAACATGTGTGATTCACTTCAAACCTCCCAGAGGCCAGCAGTAACAAAAGGAAAAAGGTTTGGGAACATTTGTCTATTTTCTCACCACCATCAGCCTATTAAGACAATTTATTTTAGAAACTAGATTTATACAGGAGACTCAGTGAGGAAATGATTCCTCTAGAAATGGTGGGAAAATTAAAATAAATTTTCTTATTTTTGGTTTTCATCAGCAAGAAATTAAAGGTATTAAAATTATTCTGGCACTGCCTCTTAAGATGTTCTTCTCTCCAGCGCTTCATAAAAGCAAAAATCATGCAAGTAATACTGGTCTTTACCTGTAACTAATTGTATTTTCCATTTTGAGCAGTCCTATTTGTCCTTTTTATAATCTGCTTGAGGATTTTTAAGTTTCTTGTTCTTTACTTAAAATACTTAAGAGTATGGGTAATATTAATATACTCTTGCACTCTTATTCTTGTTTTTTTCTTTTCTTTGTGGCAGGCTCTCATGTTGCCTTATATATTCTTTGACTCTGGGCATGAGTGCACATCCCATGAGCCCTGCAGGTGGGACTTCTTTGGAGGTCACAGTTGAAGGCAGGTTCTTCTAGAGATTTGCATTCTTTTTACCAGTTATCTTGACATCATACCAATTTGGTACCAGTTAAAACTAAAACATTGGCTTGAGTTTTGGGGTTTTTTCTTTGTTGTTGTTGTTTTTGCTTTTTTAAAGATCACACATATTGGGAAGAATTTGGGCTGAAATCCAAATGTGAAATAAATTTGAGTACATTGTCATGGGAGTATATATACTTATATTTATATTTTACCCCCTTTACCCAGAACCAAAGTTTAAGACAGAAACTTTCCTTTAGGACCCTCACTGGAGGATGGTCTCAGCCGTAAGTACAGTCAATGTGTGTGTCTGCATGCACTTCTATGTCTCCATGTGACTCCCTCTCCTGGCCAACCCTGGACTTCACTTCCTGTCTTCTGGGCCCTTGAAGCTGTGAAAACTAAAATTGTCGTTAACCTTTTAACCTTGCAATTTCTGTTTAATTTTTTCTAGACCGTAGACAAAACTTTCTTATGATTTCACTTGAAGACTTTTTTTTTTTTCTTGTGGTGATAGGCTTGAATCCATGGACTCACATACACTAGGCAAGTGTTCTCCTAGTGAGCTACATCCCCAGCCTTGGGAAATGAGTTTTAACCCAACATTTTGCAAAGTTTTCAGGAGACGGTATTTCTTACACCATAAAGGCTATGCAGAGTTATAAAATCAACAATTCTTTCTGAAGTGATTTCCAACAAAACATAGAGAAAAATCATTGTAATTCAAACTTTATTGCTTATTAGTTATGTCATTCCACACATTTTTAAGTAAACAGACTTTGAGAAAATATACTGGGAGTGTGAAACAGATGATGGCCATATTGATGAAAATGTTCAAGTGTTTCACACACGGTAACAAGAGGCACCACTGCCACCATCACCCCCAGACATTTGTACAATTCATAGAAAAAGAGTAAAAATATTTCATTGGCATTTAACTAGCATTATTCTTTGTAATCTATGAACCACAAAAAACCTGAACAATTTTAGAATCTTCAGAGCGAAACATAGTATTTTTTCAATTACCAGGTGTTTCTTAAAAAACAAACATGAGCAAACAAATCATTACAACAATAAAACCACATGTACACAACCCTGGAAACACAAGATGGCATATTCTAGTGGTCCTCAATTTGAATATTAATTCAAGAAACAAAATGTGATTCAGCTTTTGAAAATGAGATTAAACTCCTTCACTGTAATTATACTTACTTTATAATTCAAACGATTTAACTGAAGCCAAGGTTAACTTTGTAAAAACTATGGAAACGTCTCTACTCTTATGCTAAGGTAACATCTTTAAAAGTTAATAATTCTTTAAAACTTCAGAAACAAGCTGCACGGGTATAACTTGACATACTAACTACCGTTCCGTGTATACAACAGTGGTTCTTAAAGCTGGGGAGCATATACAAAGTCACTAAATAACACATCAATATCAATGACTTTCCCTAGTAAAACTATGTCAAGTTTCCTCTATTAATGACAAAAAAAAAAAAAATCAAGCATGTGTAACAGTTCAGCATTTGAAAGATTTCTATGTATATTATTAAAAAGAAGAGGTTGAGAAATACATCTGAATACTTGATGACACTATAAAAATAACAAGACTTAAAACAGTTTTATATTAAACCCATTTAAACACTTCAGTTATCCAACAACTAAAACACCACAATAGCAGATAAATAGGAATTCATTAAAATTATTGTCTCCAACAATACGAAAATTAAATATTAAGGCATCTTTTATTTCCATCCTGGTATATGCAGCAAAGAGAAATATTTCAGATAAGAGCCACCAGAACTTATTCAAATGCTTTCTGATGTATTTGGCAGATTTGTTTTATATTCTCCTATTACACATTTCACTGAAAGCATTCATGATCAAACATGTTGACTCAAATCAAGAGAAAAGTGTAAATAGATATCAACTTATTAAAGGGAAGCGGTTGGCCATTGAAAAATAAAAAGGAACTATAAAGAGTATCATATAAAGTTCAAATACCTGTATTTAAATTTCTCTGAAGCAATTTATGCTTCAGTGATTAAGCAAAAGAAGAAGAGATAAAGACTTTAAGATGAGAAGCCTACTAATATGGATCATGCTGTGGAATAAGTGTACACTCAATATTCTGCTCTGTTGGGATGAGAGTTTGAAAACGTCTTCACTTTCCTTTAAAAACTGTCACATCCACTAGAATAAGATCATATAAATCAACACTGATTATAATTTTCCATATTTGTCCATTTATAAAGCTCAACAGGCTTCATAAAGTATACTAAATAATAACATTTATACCTTTTATTAAGGCAAGCTTGTGAAAATAATTTAATACCAGTTCTGTTCATGAACTTTCCACTGACAATTTTTATGTAAGAAACATAGAAAAGACTGCATTTTATAAAAAGCCACCTCAATACCAGAACACAGTAATGAAAGATGATGAACTTCTTAAAGGGTGCTCTTTCCTGTCTCAAATTCCAAGTGCTACTCGTCATCTTTAGAGCCAGTTTTGCTTAACTATTAAAAAAAGATAAAAAGAATATTTGACAAGTTTAAATGATCATAGTATTTAATTCATTATTTTCACTCAGTGTCAAAACTAAATAAACAACAGGCAATAAGATTCAAATAACTTGAACTTTAAATATCTATGGCTTTTACCATATGTAACTATGTTCCAACTTTAGGCTTAGCTACTTTAAACAGGTTAAAAAATATAACCTCAATAAAGGCATATCCCTTGAAGCTTTCCAAGAAATAAGTTAGAACCAGGACTATACAAATAAAAGCTGCCATTTATAAAGTGAATGACATTCTTCTATTTTTGTTTTTCATCTTGGCAGTAATTTTATTCTTTTTTTCTTTCAGTGCTGGGGACTCAACCCAGGGCCTTGTACATGCTAGGTGAGTTCTCTGCCAGTAAGCCACTCCCCTGGTCCAGCAGATAATAAATTATTTAAACAACAATAACTATCACTTAACAAAGGATTTGCCATCTTAACCAGACAGAAAATTCTTAAAATATAATTCTGAAAACACAAGACAAAGACTCTATAATTTTTTTTCTGATAAAAAACTTTGACAGGAGTTGGCAAATTTGAGGGTAAGGCAGATAAAATTCTCAAATGATGGTTATTAAAACAATCAAGTAGTCACTGAGAAACCTCCACTGTACCCAATAACTCCGGAGAATGTGGGAAGCTGTGAAAAGCAGAAAACTACTAAGGGTAGAGCTTCTGAAACACTTTGGAACTCTTCACACTTTAAAAAACTGAGGACCCTGAGGAGCATTAAAAAATAAATGTGGGTTTTACCTATTGCATTTGAAATTAAAAGTGAGACGTGTCAGTCATGTAAAACCAAAAATAATCCCATTATATAATAACCCAGTAAAATATTTTTCGGGGGGGGGGGTAGAGGAGTGCTGGGAATTGAACTCAGGGGCATTCTACTTCTGAGCTATACCCCCAGGCCTACTTTATTTTTGTTTTGAAACAAGGTTTCACTAGGTTAATGAAAGTCTCAGTACTTGCTGAGGCTGTCCTTGGAACTTTGAATCCTCCTATCTCAGCTTCTTAAGTACTGGGATTACAAGTGGCGTGCCACTATGTCCAGCTCATTTTTATTTTGAAACAGGATCTCGCTAAGTTGTTGAACTGGCTTGGAACCTGCGATCCTCCTGCCTTAGCTCTCCAAGTACTGAGATTACAGCTGTGCACTACTGCACCTGGCTCCAATAATTTTTAAGAAAAAATGACTACATTTCCTAAAACAAGCAAAACAATGTGAAGAGTGGTGCTGGTTTCAGAGTTCTGCAAATCTTCTTTTTATCTAGTTCAATAGAAGGTAGCTGGAATCTCACAAATCTGCTTCTACAGGAAAGCAGGTAGCATGCAAGAGAGCACAGCAGAAGGACTAAGAACAACCTGAGTTAATAATTTTGGAAAACACAAGAATGTGCCAGCACACATTCTGTTAGTGCTGTAATACAGTAGTAGTAATGGCATCACCACACTTCATACAGTCATCATGCTGCTTCTCAAAATGCCATATACACACAGGAGAAAAAGAATAAAAAAGGCAATCATCATCTTAGTATTATGCTACAAATAATTTTGACCTTGCATACCCTCCTGACTCAGCAACCTCCCAGAGATCTAAGAAACCACTGGCTTAGTGTAATAGATTCTGGGACCAAACTATGTCCAGGTAATTGCCTTAAGAATATCTTTTCTAGCTGGGCATGGTGGTGCAAGCTTGTAATCCCAGTACTTGGGAGGCTGAGACAATAGGATCACAGGTTCGCGGCCAGCCTCAGTTACTTAGTGAGGACTTGTATAAAGAATAAAAAATAGGGCTGGGGTGTAGCTCAGAGGTAGAATGGCCCTGAATTCAATTCCCAGCAACACACACACACACACACACACACACACACACACACACTGTTTTCTGCCAGGCATGGTGGAGCACATCTGTAATCCCAGTTACTCAGGAGGTTGAGGCAGGAGGATCGCAAGTTTGAGATGAGCATGGGCAATTTAGTGAGATCCTGTCTCAAAATAAAATAAAAAGGGTTGGGGATGTAACTCAGTGGTAGAGTGCTGGCCTAGCATGTGAGAGGTCCTGGATTTTATCTCCTAGCACCAGAAAAAGAAAATATTTTGCTATCTTCCAAGATTATTAGGTTATTTGAATTTTACTTTTTTCTTTAACTTGGAATTCTATTTATATCACCAAGGATCCTCTTAATAACAAACAATTTTGGGTTTTAGGAAGGAGGAGCACTCTCACTCCCTTTAGATGAGTCAGATGACTTTTCTTCTCACTTGCCCGAGGTCTGCTGCGCTAGGGAAGCAGCACTGACTGAGAGAACAGCTCCTTCTGGAGCACGGAGCTCAGTGAGGATGGACTGAGCTGGTGAGCTGCACACGGGCACACCTAGGGCAGGATGAGTATCCATCAGCCTCAGTGGACAGAAGCCCACGAAAGAGAGAATGTCACTGAGGCTTTATCCAGACAGACATTTCTACAGCACCAGCCTCTTGCCCAGGAAGGGAGGAAGACATACTGTGTATCTCTATTCTGATCATACCTCATGGCTCCCTACACCCAGGTAATATTTCTGTACTAAATCTAGAAGTACAAAGATTATTTTAAATACTCTCTAATATACATTCTATGGACCATAGCTGACTTTAAAATAAACCCCAGGAATTTGCTCATTATAAATTACTCATATTTCTGGGTCCTCACTAAGATCCTAATCTTTACTCTTGGGTCACATTAAATACTTCTTATAGTAGTTGTGGCACTAATTGGCATACAAAACTTATTTCATGAAGTCCTACCAAGAGAACTAATTTACCATTGTTAAGTATCAGTCTAATATATTTGAAACCAGATAGTGCAAGAGCAATTTAAGAGAGGCTGACAGGCCGGGCGTGGTGGCGCACGCTTGTAGTCCCAGCATTCGGGAGGCTGAGACCGGAGGATCCGGGTTCGCGGCCAGCCTCAGCTACCTAGTGAGGCACTCCGCGACTTAGTGAGACTCGGTTTCAAAATAAAGAATAAAAAATAGGGCTGGGGGTATAGCTCGGAGGTAGAATGCCCCTGAGTTCAATCCCCAGTACCGCAAAAAAAAAAAAAAAAAAAAGAGAGGCTGACAGAAAAACTAATGGAAAGTAAACAATTTTAAACAACAAAAGCAGAAAATCTTTCTTGGCAATGATGGGTAACTACATTTAAGATCGGTATTTTAAAAAAAAATAAGAACTTAAGAGTGATTTTTACTAAAAGATTAAAGTATTTCCTTCCATGATGAGTTTTCTTCAGTTTCTGCATCATTTATAACTTAAAAGTCATATTTAAGCATGTTAATTCTTGAGATGTACTCATATAAATACCCATGCTTTTTGTAGTAATAATTTACTTCTATAGATTTTACATTATTTAAGAAAAAAAAAAAACATCTAAAACTCAGGGTATTAGGAAGCAAAAAATATGGAAAATACTTACATGCTGAATGTAAAAATGTAAACAGACATCCCAGGAAATTCCAAAGGTTGCAGGCAGAAAATGAAAAATATAAATTTCATTATTTGATGGCAATAATAATAACAATTTTGAAGACCAGATTATAAACATTATATACCTTCACGACATCAACCCAGTTCCAGCCTCGAGGAAGTTCTCCTTTGTGATCTGGAAGATAAAATACAGTAACTTTATTTCTAAGATTGACCATCTAGTTTTAAATTAATTAACATTTTAACAAATACAATTTTGTACACTATATAACAAATAGACTAAAAGTTTAAATCACATAATACTAAGTTGTAAAAACAGTTTAATCTTTGTAAATTGAAAGCATCATTCTCCTGGGGATACTTGTAAAGTATTTGATGTATATCCTCTTTTTATACTAACCTTATTTCCAATCAAGATAAAATTTGTTATCAAGGAAAACATATGCAGGTGGGTAGGAATCAATTTATTAGTTTCATGCATTTGCACAATACTGCTTAAAATAAGGTCACTGCTTATTTAAGTAAGAAGTATTGTTCATTCATGGTTTCCTGAGGGTTTTACATAAGGAAGCCAGGCACAAGGGGCCTTGTTAAAAAAATGTTTGGCTTCAAGACTAAGAGGTCTAGGTGGCATGTGTATTAATTGGCTATGTTCTGATAAGTATTCATTAGTTAATTTAGCATTCTTCAAAAAGGGCTTTACTTTAGGGAGAATGTTTGAAAATAAGCTCATGAGAACTGGTTTAAAAAGTGTTTTTGTTCTTTTAATAGAATATTCAAGTTTAAAGACCAGTTTAACAAATAAGTACTATTTAAACATTCTTTCAAAGCAGGGTGGGATGTACAGGGAAATACATCAAGAGCTTTGTGCATATATGTTTATATCACATTGAACCTCATCATGATGTATAATTGTAATGCACTAATAATTAAAAAATATTCTTTAATTTCAAATGGCTTGATTTCATTTATACTTCAGGTGATGCGCGCGCGCGCGCGCGCGCGCGTGTGTGTGCATGCCTCATTTTGTGAAGTTATCAAAATCTACATTCAAAATAAGTACATTGGGCCGGGCATGGCGTTGCACGCTTGTAATCCTAGCATTTAGGAGACTGAGATGTGGAGGATCTGGGTTCGCAGATAGCCTCAGCTGCTTAGTGAGGCCCTCTGCAACTTAGTGAGACCCTGTTTCAAAATAAAGAATAAAAAAACAGGGCTGGAGCTGGAGCTTGGAAGTATAATGCCCCCAGTACTGCAAAAAAAAAAAAAAAAAAAACATTGGCTGGGCATGGTGGTGCACCTTTGTAATCCCAGTACTTAGGAGGCTGAGACAGGAGGATCGCAGGTTTACGACCAGCCTCAGCTACTTAAATGAGGCCCTCTGCAACTTGGTGAGACCCTGGTTAAAATAAAGAATAAAAAATAGGGCTGGGGGTGTGGCTCAGAGGTAGAATGCCTCTGGGTCCAATCTCCAGGACTGCAAAACAACAACAAAAACAAAAAAACAAGTACATTATACTGACTGAGGATTCCTAACTTTAAAATTTGAAATCCAAAGTGCTCCCAAAGTTGAAACTGTTGGAGTAGTTTTAGATTTTATTTATTTAATTTTGGGATACTGAGGATCGAACCCAGGGATATTCTACCTTCGAGCTACACCCTCAGCCCTATTTTTTATTCTTTATGTTGAAACAGGGTCTCACTAAGTTGTAGAGGGCCTCACTAAGTAGCTGAGGCTAGCTGCAAACCTGTCATCCTCCTGTCACAGCCTCCCAAGTACTGGGATTACAAGCCTACGCCACTATGCCTGGCCTGTATTAATTTTATAGCAAGGGAAAACAGAAACTAACACCATGATTCTTATAGGAAAAAAAGCAGTATTATTGGTCTCAATTTTAGATGCTCCGATGCTCATGGTTCTTTTTTTTTTTCATGCCAATAAGAATCTTATCCTACTGGCTATTGGTTACAAGGGGCACAGTTTATTATTTTTGTTTAAAACATGCCCACAGTGCTACTATTAACTATCCCATTAAAGTTTAATTTAGAATGAAAGCTCCAAGTCACAATCTCCTACCTGCCATTATAAGAAGATAATGATTAGCTGGGTATGGTCACTCACACCTGTACTCCCAGTACTTGAGAGACTGAGACAGGAGATCACAGGTTGGAGATCAGGCTCAGCAACTAAGCAAGATCCTATTTCAAAATAAAAAATAAAATAGGGCTGGGGATGTAGCTTGGAGGTAGAATGCCCCTGGGTTCAATCTCCAGTACCCCTCTCCCCGCAAAAGAGAAGGCAATTTAGGTGGGTATCATGAAAGAGATGAAGGTAGGGAAATAGCAATGAAAGGAAATGATTGTAGGTCATTATGCATGAAATTAATAGGTAACTAACTAACACAGATACTAAAACATTCCAAAAGACAGTAACCGAAGACCAAATAATGTTGTATTCATAGATGAAGGTATCACCACCAGTCTCACTAGCACATATGGGGAGGGAGGAAGGGGGTAGTGGGGTAGAGTGCAAGGGGAAACACACTAAAAGATGTTATCTGCATATATGAGTGTATCACTGATTCTCATTACAATGTATAATTACACTGCACCAATAAAATTCTAAAAAAAAAAAAGATTAACAAAAATTCTAGAAAACAGACTGTATGGCTAACAATTTATTACTTCAGTTATTTATACTTTAATGTTGCTTTGACATGAGGTATAACAGATTCCTAGAATTTTATTTCACAAACCATTACAATTTAAAAAATGTATTCTTGGGATCCAACACAGGGATGTTTTCTTTTTATTCTGCCACATACAAATATTAAACAAAACACAAAACCACCTAACAGAAAATTTACAGACTGATACTGGTTTGCAAATTTCCAGGTTAAATAAAGAAAAAGGACCAAACATTGCTGATATGAGTTGGAGCTTATAATTTTTTCCTAAATGACTCTGCTTTAGGGCACACAAGAATTCTCTTCTTAAGTATTATTGCTATGTAAGCTGGGCATGGTGGCGCCGCTTGTAATCCCAGCATTTGGGAGGCTGAGACTGGAGGATCCCGGTTCGCGGCCAACCTTAGCTGCTTAGTGAGGCCCTCTGCAACTTAGTGAGACCCTGTTTCAAAATAAAGAATAAAAAAATATGGCTCAGGCTATAGCTCAGAGGTAGAATGCCCCCAGGTTCCATCCCCAGTACCACACACACACACACACACACAAAATTACTGCTTTGTAAATAAGTTAACTATAGACAAAAATATTATTTACTGTATTAAAATATCTAGTGATATTATCAGACTTCTTTTCAGGTGAAAGATCTATTCCACACTTTTTTCTTTCTTTCTTTTTTTTGTACTGGAAATTGAATCAAAGGGCATTCTATTTCCAAGCTACACCCTACTCCTTTTTGTATTTTATTTTGCCACTTAGTTACCTTTCTTTTTCTTTTTCTTTTTTTAATGGTTCTGGGGACAGAACACGGGGTAGGGGGTGTTCTACCTCTGGGCTGAGAATCCAGCCCTATTTTATTTTTTATTTGGGAACAAGGTCTTGCTACGTTGCTGAGAGTCTCACTATGTTACTGAGGCTGGCTTCAGACCTGTGATCCTCCTGCCTCAACTTCCCAAGTACTGGGATTACAGGTGTGAGCCATCATGCCCTGCTACTCACTTACCTTTTTATAAATGATTTATCTCTTGTGATTACATAGCAGTATATATTTACAATTTCTTTATTATATCTAAATGTTCTAAGAATAAAGTGTAGAGAATTAATCTTTTAAGTCTAAATATGTTAAGCATCCATATCACCCTAAAAAGCAATTAATTGATCTGTTATAAAAGACAAAAGATAACAATAACACAAACCTGTTTTATCAGCCAGCTTCCGTTTCTGGGCTTTTGAAAGTTGTTCTTTTTTGTCTTTTTTCTTACTTGATGGGGCTGTATTAGGAGTTTCAACTGAGATAATATTGCTTATAGATGTCTAAAAAAGAAAAGAAATGGTTCTGAGACTCATGCCTTAAAACTTATTGAATTGCACTAAATATATCTACATTCTCAAATGGGTTGATAATTTCTAAACGAAGAAATTAAAAAACCCTATTATTATTCATTTATTAAGTCAGGTACCCATAACACATAATTGGCCTCAGTGTTTCAAAAGTTCACATCAGACTTAATTTTAGTACAACAGTTAAAACCAGAACTATGAGGAAGGAGATCTGGTTATCTGCATTATGTTGAAGATTTGAAGTTCTTAGTTTTATAATTCAATTACCTTGCTATTATTTGGAAATTTAAACATGTACCTACTTAGAACATCATGGTTCCCTGAGAAATCTTTTGAGACATTTGGGTTCATACAGCTAGTATTTCTGATCACTAAAATTTACAATGCTCACGGCCAACCTCAGCTACTTAGTGAGGCCCTCTGCAACTTAATGTGACCCTGTTTCAAACATAAAAGAATAAAAAATAGGACTGGGGGTGTAGCCCGGAGGTAGAATGCCCCTGGGTTCAATCCCCAGTACCACAAAAAAAAAAAAAAACCTTACAATGCTTACTAGGTGACAAGCATTACTAAAAATGGCTTACACGTATAACTCATCTGATCCTTACTACAATCTTTTAAGGTAGATACTATTATATATTTATTCATTTAAGGTAGATACTATTATAATGCCCATTTTACCAATGAGGAATCGAGCATAGAGAGATTAAAGAAACATTTGCCTCAAATCATAGAGTTAACAACTGATGCACTGAGGATTTGACCCCAGGTGGGCTAGCCCTCAGACAATGCTCTTAGCTGCCACCATCTCTTGTTCTACTGCTTCTTGGTTTTCTTCTCTGTGTTCTGTTGAGAGAGAAGAAGCCCAAACCACTCAAGTAGAAGATATGGCCTCTGCTACCAAGGAACTTATGGTATGGTTCACTAGATAAAACTTGACTAATGGTGACTGCTGAAAATCTTTCAGTGCAAGACTTGGGGTGCAGGGAGGACTTAGGTTAGATGCTTAAGGTCATAAAAGATTAATTCCTAAAATTATTCCAGAAATATAACAACTATTTTTTTTAAACTAAAGTCTCCTTAAATTCTAATACCTTCAAATTGAACTATGGAGAGGCTACTCATAACAAAATAAGCTTCATAGAGAATGCAATTTCATGCATATTTTAGTAATATGTAAGAAATCTTTTAGCTAATTAAGCTTTATGAAAATATTTGATTCTATAATATTTCAGTTTTATGAGCATAAGGAGCATTCTAGTCTTTGATAAAAGGTAAAAATCCAGAGGATACAATTTCATTTTATCTAGGTTAAGTAGATTTAATCTAATGTTCATTGTTCTTTACTTAACTCAGATGTAATTCTCATTTTAAATTTAACACAAAGCCTCCTTCTAAGTTTCAAAAAATATTAACAAGCAAAAATTAATTCCTAGCAGACCAAAACCAAAACAACAAAAGAATCTGGCAAAAAGTAATCACATACTCACCGTGGAATTTATGGGATGATGATTTTCCATGAACTGCTCTTTATTGTCCTTAGCATATTCAAACAATGTATAGGTCATAGCAGTTCCAAGGTTAACTTCCACTGCTTCCTGTAGCTTGTCTAATATACTCTGCTTTACAGCTGGTGATCTACAAGGCAGAACAAACATTTGTTAAGAGGAAAGTAAAGTATAGAGTAAACTGAAAGAACGATGAAAACAAAACTACTCACATGGTGTTGTTAAAAAAAGCGTTCATAGATATAATTGGAGGTGTTTGGGGATATGTTTCTGTCCAGGAAATCTCTATTAAGAAGGCTTTGGGATCACCATGTTCACCTATCTGAAGAAAAGGGAAATCTTAGGCTTGTGAAAAGTGATAAAAAACAGTGTACTAAATTATGATCTATAAAATGATTAATTCTTTCCAATAGTCACACTCAGATCAGAAATGTTGTATTTTGAAAAGTTTAGGGTTTTAGGATAAGATTGAGCAGGACTGAAGGGAATGTAAAGACAGCCTAACTTTAATTTAGTCTCAGCCTGCCTTACTTAGCAGGTTTAGTTTATGCTCCAGCTGGCCTCCAGTACCAAGGCTACACATCTTGTATCTTTGTTTTTTTTTTTTTTTCTTTCACCAAAGTTTTCTGAGGATGAAGAGAAGACATCAACTGGGAGAAAAGAGAATGGACAAAAATAACAATCCACAATCTTAAAACTCCTCATCTTTGTCGTAAGTTTTTCAATAGTTAAATCACAACAGACAAAGAATAAGTCAACATTCATTAGCATGACCCCAAGAGACCAGAAAACAAAGTATAAAATTGACAGAAAAAGGGAAAAGCAAAAGACAACGAAAAGCCTTATCTGATTTAAAATAGATCTAATCTAAATCTATTAGGTTAATAAATAAATAATTAATTATTAAATTAAATCTATCATTGTTTTAAATCTAGGCTGAAAAGCAATTCCTAAATAATTTAAGGATGTCTTTTGTTTCTTTTGCTCCCCTAACTTTTGTGTCTGTGTGTGTGTGTGTGTGTGTGTGTGTGTGGTGTGTGTGTGTGGTATTGATGTAGCTATCTGAGCTATACTCCCAGCCCAATTTTTTATTCTTTATTTTGAAACAATGTCTCACTAAGTTGAAGAGGGCCTCACTAAGTAGCTGAGGCTGGCTGGGAACCTGCTATCCTCCTGTCTCAGCCTCCCAAATACTGGGATTACAAGCGTGTGCCACCATACCCAGCTTCCCCTAACTTTTTATTTAATTTTTTTTTTGGTGGTACTGGGGATTGAACCCAGGGGTATTCTGTCTCCAAGCTACACCCCTAGTCCTATTTTTTATTCTTTATTTTGAAACAGGGTCTCACTAAGTTGCAGAGGGTCTCACTAAGTAGCTGAGGCTGGTCTCGAACCTGGATTCTCCAGTCTCAGCCACCATGCCCCTTGGGAGGCTAAGAAAGGAACATCACAGGTTGGAGGTCAGTGTGTGGTAACTTAGCCAGACCCTGTTTCAAAATAAAAAAAACAAGAGGGGCGAGTAGTGAGGCTCAGAAGTAGCATACCCTTGGGTTCAATTCCCCAGTGATAAACATACACACACACACAAATTATGGGTAAAGTATCCTAAGGACATTCTCTTTTATAACCACAAGACCATTATTAGAGCCAAGAAATTCAACACTGATTAAAAAATATTATCTAACATATAATTCATTAAAAATTCTCCAATCATATCTGAAGTGTCCTTTCATATACATTATTCCTAGCCCGTACATCTGTAATCCACTGAAGGATCATGGTTTGCATTTGGTTGTCTTATCGCTATTCTACTTTGATTTAGAATGGTTGCCAATCCTCTCCTCTGATTTTTAAAAGTCTTTTAGGATAATAAGGATTCAAGTTAGTTTTCTTGAGTACAGTCCAAGATCTGGACTGTTTATATTCAAGTTAAATATTTTGGTAAGGGTAGGTAATATGGTATACTCTTATAGCATTATCTGAGGAGGCACAATCGATCTGCTGGAATTATCATTAGTGAAATTAAGCTTGATCACTTGGTTAAGGTGATCTGTTCCAGATCTCTTCAGTGTAAAGGTATCTTTTCATTTTGTAAAATAAGAAGTAATCAGCCGGGCGTGGTGGCGCACGCTTGTAATCCCAGCATTCGGGAGGCTGAGACCAGAGGATCCGGGTTCGCGGCCAGCCTCAGCTACCTAGTGAGGCACTCCGCAACTTAGTGAGACTCGGTTTCAAAATAAAGAATAAAAAATAGGGCTGGGGGTGTAGCTCGGAGGTGAATGCCCCTGAGTTCAATCCCCAGTACC
>PVLC010001880.1:0-129066 GCA_004027655.1 Graphiurus murinus | reverse complement strand
CTCTCTCTTTCCACACGAGCTTTCACTGCATCCTCTACGATACATAGTCCTCTAGGTGTGATTGTTACCACTTCACACATGGGCAGACTTACTGGAGTTTGGCTGGGCAGCTATATCCAAAGGCACAGAAGTTAAAGACAGGAAATGGGGAGACAGCAGGGGTTAGGGGGGGACAAGTGCTGTGTACATCTATGCCACTGTCAACATGATTTACATTATGATGTGAGACTATAATTTACCAATAAAAACATATAAAGAAAAAGAATAGTAGGGATAGGTTTTGAACTTAGATATTTCTGCATGTTGGAAAGCATGCATTATAATCCCAGTACTCAGGAAGCTGAGACAGGATGATTGCAGCTTCAAGGCAAGTCTCAGTGACTTAGCAAGACCCTCAACAACTTGGTGAGACCCTATTTCAAAATAAAAAATAAAACGGGTTGGGGATATAGCTCAGAGGCAGAATGCCCCTGGGTTCAATCCCCAGTACTACTAAATCAATCAATCATACATTGCTTCATAAAAAGAAAGAAGACCAGGTGTGCTTAAGAGTCTTCCCACATACACTCTTCATCCTGTCATATAAGAATTATTTATTGCCACATTATGGTACCACACATTTCTAGGTAGTGAGATGCACTTCTAAGAGAACTGTTTCTGACTCAACTGCTTCCTTTGAGTCTCTGAGAAACTTACAGATAATAATTGTCTAGTAGATTCCCGACGTCTCATGGGGCAGGTGGGACTCAGGCCTGTTTGGGGGTGACAGTGAGTTACCCCCTAGGAATGGTAAACTGGGCTCAAGAGAAAGGATCTCAGAGCTTCTGGTTTCCCTGGAGCCTTGGCAGTTCTGCTGTTGTGAGGTCAATTGTTATTTCATTCGCATTCATCAGATCTGATAGCCCTTCCTCCTCCTTGCCCAGCCCAGTTCTTCATCAACGCAGTGTCCCTGACACGTTCTATCCAAGAAGGCTCCCGAGTATGTTCATCCGAGGGGTAGGGAGCATGGGGCAAGATGAGAGGATTAAGGGGGCTAATGTGCTGCTTCCCACCACTGATGCAAGATCAGCCTGCTCACACCCACACCAGCTGTTCGGTAACGCCCAGAGTCCTGTGTGCACACAGGCATGCAGAAACATGATCTCAATGCAAAGATAAGCAAATAAACCCTGAGATCCCATAGACGCAGATGCACGCCGTGCCTGCTGTCAATTATGGGCACCCACAGCTTCTCGACGTGTAACGTGCACTCTTTACTCTTGCTCATTGAATCTTCCATGGTCCCAAAGCTTTCGGAGCAGTGGTTGAAAGATATCCCTCTTCCGTTCATGCCAAGGTGGCTGCTTATTATTTTGTGGTTGCTGTTGTTATTGCACGAGAGGAAGAAGCATATCTTTTGGCACAGGGATCTCTACAGGAGAGGTCAGTGGTGTTCCTCTGTCTCATCTAGTTCCAGCCTAGAGGCTAAACACAGCTGGGAGTGGTCACTTTTTCTCTGTCCTCTATGGCAAGAGGGAGCCACAGCAAGTAGGTATTCACCTAACTTCCTAGCTCTCACCCATCTGAAGGAAGAACACAAACCCACCAGTTCTTGGCTTCAGAAATGTCTCTTTCCCAGGTGTCAAGCAGCTCCAAAATTTCAAAGACCTGTCCGCAGTAATCTCACTTTCATCCAGCTTCCCATTTGGGGCTGGTCAGGATCAGGGGTGAGGTGGAGAAATTGCCCCCACTCCCCTTGTGTCACCTGCAGGAGCGGACAAGGCCTGTCTGCATCACCAGCAGTACTGCTCTGCACTGACCAGCCTGGCCTGCCTGCCTGCGCCCGCCAGTGTTTTTACAGCTGCAGCTGGGAGGACTGCTCCCCCAGCGCCTTGCACATGGTTGGCCTGCACCCCAGCAGCTGTGCACACCCAGGCAGGACCCGTCCCCACAGGGGATGTGAGCCCTGGCCAGCGCCCCCGGCCAGAACCGGCCTGCATGGCCCAGCCAGGCGGGCTGCATCCTGCGCTTCTGACCCGCTTCGTTTAACTCGGCTTTTAAGTGGTTCTCACATGGCTTCCCCAGCCTTCTATTAACTCCCCAGGCAGCGCGACAGCCTTATTAACTGCAAATGGCTTCTCGTGGCAGTGTTCCATTTCTAATATTAATAATCAGCGCTTAATAAAAACAAAGCGGGGGAAATACAGGCAGAAAAAAACAGACTGCTTTGCCCCTTTCTCATTTATCACCCAGGCGGGAGGCTGTGAACAAGGCCAGTGGTGAGGGCAGCGTGGGCAGCCCTGGAAAGAGACATGCAGACACGTGCACACATGCCCACATCCATGCACACTCACATGCCCAGTACACATACACATGTGCACACACATATACACACTCAAACACATACATGCACACACATGCACAAATATCTACAAACACATGCACACCCACATGTACTCACACATGTGTACACACACATGCATACATAACACACTCACACATGCACACACTATACACATGTACATGCACAAATGCATATACATGTTCAGACATGTGTATACACTCACACACATGCAGATACTCACACATACTCATATTAATACACGTACATACTCACACACTTGTACACATATGTACCCCTAAACATGTGCAGCATACATACACATGTGCATACTCACACACATACACTGCAAACATGTACATGTACACACATATACAGACATGTGTCCATGAATATGCCCCACTATTCTCAAACTCACACACATGTGCACACAAGCATGCTCAAACACACATATAATATCCACACACATGCACATACTCATACACATGCCACACAGCTGTGCATGTGTGCACAACACACTCACACATGTGCAAACATATACACACTCACATACATACACACAGGCACACACAGATGTACACTCACACTAAGCAGGCACACACCTTTTCCTGGAATTGCACTTCCCCCGTTACTTGGGCCAAAGTCAAGTGCAGACTCCGCCTCCCCCCACCATCCATAGTCTAGCATCTGAAGTGACTTCCAGGGTCCAGGATGACAGCCTCTGCTCACCTCTGGGGAGGCAGAAGGGCTACTGGCTCTGGCCTTGTCTTCTCTCCCCCCTTCCCCTTTCCATCAGGGCACATCGTCTGTAAGACAAATAGCTCCCTCCTGCCAGAGCCGAGGAGAGTGGAGTTAAAGATGTAGTTAATTAAATCTACTCAAAAAGATCAACTCCCAAGATTAGGAGCTGGGTTTATCACCACTAAAAATACACAGGGCTGGAGAAGACAGAATGGGAGAGGGGAGTTGGAGGCCGGTGGGATGAAGAGGGACTTGGGGCTTTGGATCTTTGGATGCTGGGTGGATATTTAAAGACCTCTTACACTGTAAACCATCTCAGAGAACAGCTGATGTCTCTTGGGGGCCTCGTCGGGATTTAGTGATAACACAGTCTCCCTTGGAGGGTAAGATGAGGGGACTGCTCTCTTCCTGGGTTTGCAGGAGCTCATAGGAAAAGCAACTCTTTGTTTGCATTGAGGAGTGCTTGACTTCAGTTCCCTCCCTGACCTCCCATCTAAACATCCCCACCCCTACCTGTCCTCCTGCTCCACCCTAGAGCAATGCAAACTATAAACAGAAGGGCAGGCATATGCACAGGGCCAGAGGGTGGCTGTCCTGGAAGGGACGCCCTTTCCCAATGTATCCCAGACCCCACACTTCCAGGACACCCCTTCTCCTTTGGGGATGCCGAGAAGTCCCATGACATGGATCAACTGGCAAAGGACAAGGTGAATGCCTTTGAAGATTTCCTTCACCAGGCTCATGGAGGTGAAACCTGGAGCCCGAGGAAGAGCGCTGAGAGCATCAGCTCACTTGTGAGTCCATGTGTCTGCTGCTTCTCACTGCCTGGTGCAGGCTGCTCTCCTGCTGCTGAGCTCCTATTTCTCCTTCAAAACCCTATTCAGTTCACTTCTTCAGCCCTTTCATGTTGCTCCCCCTGCACTTCATGCTCCTAAGAGAAGCATGTCCCACAGGCTGGGCTGGGGACATAGAGGCCCAGGGGCAACTGCTCTGGGGGAAGAAGTCAGCAGCAATTGGGGAAGCTGAGTGTGCGTGCTAGCTCAGTCTTGGATGGGCCTGAACCCAGGGGCCCCACAAGCTCATCAAAGTGCCAGTGACTGTTGACAAAGGACTTCCCAGCTTGAAAAATGGCTGTCACTCTCCTTTCTTGAGCTTTACCTTGGAAACATCTAGAGAATAAAGCCAGAGCGTTTCAGGTTAATTTACTCATCAAAATGTCATTCTGCAAAAGCTATTTGCTAGCTTCGGGTCTCTCCAAGTTTCCTTGCTTTGAGCAGGAGGCCTCCTTCTGCCAAACATAAACATGCAGGGGATTCTGGGAGAGGGGCCCGTGTTGGGGGCTGAGGCTCCCCGAGGCTGAGGCTCTCTCCGGACCAAAGCTCTAGCTTCTAGGAGTTCTGCCATCAAGGCGCTGGCTCGTCATGCAGATTCTCCTCAAGGGCAGGCTGGAAGAGAAAAGAGGACAGGGAAATGAACTTTGACAGGGAGAAAGAAGAAAAAAGGAAGAACCTTTGCAGTGGAGAAGATGCACAGTACATCAAAGCTAGTTTTTTTTTTTTCTTTTCAAGACACAGACATGAGCTCAAAAAGCCATCATCTACCAGGATATTAATGTTGTTGCTTTCTAATTTCTTATATTTAATATCCTAGGAAAATCACAGTGTAATAAAGCTGCCAGGCTGGGAGAAGGAAGGACAGGGAGGGACGGGGTTCTCTGTGTCACGTGCTTGGCTACACTGTGCCTCCCAGTCACACACACACACTGGAGGGCAGTGTCTTTTCAGCCTCTGTCAGCAGGTCTGCAGACGGAAAAAAAAAAAAAAGTCAAGAACTATTCTCACACATGGCTCCAACTCTTGGCCAGTTCCTGGGGAGACAGTGAGAGAATCCTAACACAGAACGCAGCCCACGTGCACAGGCCCTCTCTGTGCTTCCTAGAGCCACAGAACACAAAACAACTAACTCGTAGGGTTTTTATCTGCCCTGAAGATGCATCTTCCTTTAACCTCTGTCTAGGATATGGGCCTACTACCGGTGCTGAAATTAGGACCCAGTCATCTGCCTTGTACCCCTTTAAAGGGAGCAGCCTTCTGTAGATTCCTCCATTGAGATGACATTGCTTATTCTGTACATATGTGTGTGTATGTATGTATGTATGTGTGTCCTGCATACAAAGGATGTAGAGTGCTTTAGAGAACCCTGAAAGTAATCAATATGCCTGTCCAAACAATTAGAAAGAGATGTTGCCTAGTCTCCTAAATCTATCTGGCATGTGTTAGATGCCTGCTGTCAGGCTGGCTGCCATTAAATAGCTTCTAAATAATGCAAAGACAATCAGATGTACAAATAAGCAATTCAATTTGGGTGATTGATTATTGGAATAATGTTCATGCACCCAAGGCATACATTTCCAATCACGGCTCCATTTCATTTCTCCTGTAGTGATGATCTTTTTACCTCGACCGGTGAAAAGTGATCTCCCAACTGGAGGTTTAGGGCATGGGTTAGTTCTCTTGGGAGTCTATGCTTGACTGTTTATCTTGCTTGAAGGTTTTAGATGTTTCTTGGGCACATAAAACAGGTGTATCATCTCTACTTCCTCTCCACACTGTGGGAATGCTAGCAACCACATGCTATATTCTCTCAACAAAAGTTGAGCAGTGTTTAGAAATCTTTGAAGATCAATGTCTCACCGATGACCGTAATAGGACTTGGCTCTTCCACCCTCTGTCTCTACCAAGTTCTTTAATGTTTGCAGCTCATGGAAAAGGCATACTGAGATCCACTATTTGTAGTCTTATTTCAGAAGGATGCTAATGTAGTGCTTATACAGTGTGAGCATCTCCCCAGAATTATCTCTAAAGCCCAGATAGTAACAAAACAAGCTATCGCTGTCTGCCGAAAGTGTAGACTCTGGTTTGAGTTCATTAAGCCGCCTCCAGTGCTAACTCTCTCCTTCCAGCATTGGTGCCAGTGGATGAAGCCATTGTCTCCTTTAAGCCCTGTGTTGTATAGTTACAGGCTCTTGGAAGATGGTTTGAGAGAGACCTCCTTGCAGATTCTAGAGGAGGACACTCATAGGAGGTAGCTACTACACAGCATGACTCTCTGGCTCAGAGTCTTGCATTTGTCCTTGGCAAGGGTCATCTGGAATGGACAAGACACCCAAAGTCTCCAAGCTCTGATTTTCCTATCTCAGGAAGCATATTTCTGTAGCACATTAGCCTCCAGGTAGAACTTTCTGCCAAGCAAATGGATATTTGTCTGGATTAGAACCTCACTACTCTAATGCTGTCCTTGGGCCAGCTCCTTGGCCTCAGCATGGGAGATGTCTCTGTCCACATCCCAGAATTACACAATCAAAATATGCCTGTCAACTAGGTCATAGAATGGCTCATAAACCCAGACAACTTTGAGATGTGTTTCTCTAAGACCTACAAGAATTGTGGTTGGAAAAGTGGGGATTGGGTGCACCATTTTCTATGGGTAAGCGGGATAGGCCTCTCTTCATAATTTCACTATCTTAATCTGTAGACACTAAGGATGAAGCCCACTCTACATAGTAGTGGTGAAGCTAAACAAATTGATACCTGCGAAGCATCAGACCTAGAGCTGAGATCACCTGAGGCCCAAGAGAGAGGTGGATTTTTATTATCAAGTCTTTGTTTCTAAAAACAGCAATGAAAGAAGGTTTCTATTGTCTATCCATTTTCAATTTTCTATGCTGATGGAATAGGTTAAGACAATAAAATATCTATAATGATACCCAGTAGAAGAAGTGGCAAGTGAATCTTAATTGTCTTCCTTCCCTTCTCTGAATTAAAAAAAAAAAAAAAAAAATTGGCACAGGAAGCCTTTTTTTTTTTTTTTTTGTGGTACTGGGGATTGAACTCAGGGGCAATCTACCTCTGAGCTATAACCTCAAGCCCTATTTTTAATTGTTTATTTTGAAATTTTGAAACAGGGTCTCACTAAGTTGCGGAGTGCTTCACTAGGTAGCTGAGGCTGGCTATGAACCCGGATCCTCCGGTCTCAGCCTCCCAAATGCTGGGATTACAAGAGTGCGCCACCACACCCAGCTCACAGGAAGGCTTTGAATGATACCTAAAGTCAAAATATTTACTAAAAGCCAGGCGTGGTGGCGCACGCTTGTAATCCCAGCATTCGGGAGGCTGAGACCGGAGGATCCGGGTTCGCGGCCAGCCTCAGCTACCTAGTGAGGCACTTCGCAACTTAGTGAGACTCGGTTTCAAAATAAAGAATAAAAAATAGGGCTGGGGGTATAGCTCGGAGGTAGAATGCCCCTGAGTTCAATCCCTGGTACCGCAAAAAAAAAAAAAAAAAAAAAAAAAATTTACTAAAAAATGGTAGCAGGGACTATTAGTAGTAGTTCAGGAGCCAGACTTGACTTAGGAGGCTGAGACAGGAGGATCTTAGGTTGGAGGGAAATCTCACCAACTTAGCATGATCCTGTTTCAAAATAAAAAAGGGAGGGGGGGCAGGGAGGTATAGTTTGGAGGTGAAATGCTCCGAGGTTCAATCTCTGGTGCCCACAAACAAACAAACAAACAAACAAACAATAACAGCAACATATCTGCAAAAGTAATTCAGTTATTTACTGCACGGCAGAATCCCTTGATAGCTAAAACCTTGACTTTGGGTGGTTTTTCTTGCATTTGGGTTGACTTTAAAGCTTCCACCAAGCAGGTGAGAGAAAGCCCCAGGAGAGTTTATAGAACAAGACATTCCTCCAGGCGGTGAACTCAGACATCTCAGCCCAGTTTCCCCATTACTGGGATTACAGGCATACATGACCATGTCCAGCTAAAATACATGTATTCTTTGCAAAGCATTGTTGAATCTGGAGGAACTTCCTGTCATTACCTGTTTTCCACTGATCTTGAGTGAATCTGAATCTGGTAAAAATGCTTCAAATTTAAGTCATGCCCTACAGAGTGAGTTAATTTTTCAGCATTTATCCTTGACCCTGAAAAGACTATGAGCCCACTACATGATTTCTTCATCCTGGAGATTCTGGAATATTCTCTTTCCCTGCCCTACTTGTGGTCAGAGTGGGACCAGGGGTTGAGTAGGCATCGATGGGACTGTGAGGAGATGCGACGTGTTTCTTACTGCCTGAACTAGATGAGCAGGTATTTGTTCTCATGGTCTCTGCATTCCTGGTTCACTAGGCAGGCAACAACAAGCTCTTTTTTTCTATAATTTTAGTTACTGGGGATTGAACTCAGTGGCATTCTACTTCTGAGCTCCACTCCCAGCTCTATTATTATTATTATTATTATTATTATTATTATTATTATCATTATTATTATTATCATTATTTTTTTTTAAATTTTGAAACAGGATCTCACTAAGTTGCTGAGAGCTTTGCTAAGTTGCCGAGGCTCGCTTCAAACCTGTGATGCTCCTGTTTCAGCCTCCCAAGTACTGAGATGACAGGCAGGCTTCGCCATGCCCAGCAACAAAGAGCTCTGAAATGTAGAGTTGCAATTCAGAAGTAGCCAGGATCTGGGATCCTTGAGGCAACCCTGGAGGAAATCCCACAAGACCTGATACAGTCAGCCTTGGATAAGAAAGCGCATGAGAAGGGAACATTTCATTGTATTAAGCTACTGAGAGGTTAAAGTAGATGGAGTACCATGGTCCAGTTGAGCCTAAGCAGACTAATATCCTTTCAGATATGCTTGTGCCTGCAACCAGAGGACAACAAGGACAGTCATTGCCACAGCACTGTGACAACAGGAGAATGGAGGTGCCCTAAATGTCCATCCCTAGTCAGCTGGTTCAATCGGTTATGGCACATTCATACAGTGGGAATATAATCCTTCCATTACGAGGGAGATCATAAATTATACAGTTAGGTGAAAAATTCAAGGTTCACTAGACCATGCATAGTATAGCCATTTGTATGTAAAAAGGACAAATTCATGTAGCAGCAAACATATATTGGGTTAATGTGCCATTCAGTATTCTAAAGCTTCACAATGATTATTAACTCAAGTGCTTACAACAGTCCTGCAAGAACTGTGCATGGTGGTACATGCTTGTAATCCCAATATGTGGGAGCCTGAGACAGGAGGATTGCAGGTTCAAGGCCAGCTTCAGCCACTTAGCAAGGCCCTCAGCAACTTAGAGAGACCCCGTTTCAAAGTAAAAAGTAAAATAAGGGTGAGAGTGTGGGTCAGAGGTAGAATGTCCCTGGGTTCAATCCCCAGTACAACAACAATAACAACAACAACAATAATAACAATTCCTGTAAGGTGGGTCCTAGCGCTATCCCAGGCTTCAGGCTTTGAAGATCACTCCTTAACAATTCACTGTAGCTCATTTAAGTAGAATAATTTTTTTGGGAGGAAGCAAACAAATGAACAAACAACAACAACAACAAACAAAACCACAAAAATCTGGCTGAAATAGGTGTCTCTGGGCAGGAGAACTGAAAAGTTGGGGACATGGTTAGAAGAAAGATTTGATTATCAGTGTATATCCTTGATTTCCTTTCCTAATCATGTGCAGAAATCATAGATTTCATAACACAAATAGTTTCCAAAAGGGTTAAGATACTAGAAGATCATCCTCATGCCTTCCGTCTTCAGGATCTGTTGGCTCCCAATCCATAGGCAAAAACACTGCTGACCTATTCCAAAGGTGGTCAAAAGAGGTTGCCGTCTCTCAGCAAAATCCTCCTCCTTTCTCAGGCTGTGGTTTCCTCTTCCTTCTCTTTCTCCTTCTCCCCCCAGTTCCCGAGCCCTGTGCCAGAGGAAAGAACACTGTGCCACTGTCTGAGAATGCATTCCTTATTGAAAAAGAAGTTCTTATTTGGACAGATATTTTCCTTTTTGCAATTATGTCATTAAAGGCATCCTGGACTTCAGACTCGAAATGAACTCCAGAAAGGGTCTGCCCTGGTGGCTTTCTGGCTTTACATAATTTATGGCTTTGAATCTTGCTGAAAAATGCAAAAGAGATTCAGAAACGGTTCCAGAAGGCACACACAGAGGCACATCTCTCTGCCCCTTGTAGCACAGTCATCATCCAGTTTCTCTCTCTACACTGGAAGGGGCCCTGTTCTCAGGATTAGAAAATCAGAGTCACGGGAAGGGACTATATAAGCCTGTAGAAAATTAGAGCTCAATCTTCCCACCCAATTCCTTTGTCTCATTTGTTACTAGCTCTACTAGTTTGCTCCTCTGGTCCTCTTTCACTGGTCTCTTTCTTTTCCTCTCTCCCTGCCCCCGCCTTGTTGGACTCACCTGGTTCTGGAAGTGTCACCTAAACCTTCAGGAGTCTGTAGGACCAGAGGAGGGGGGATATTTGAAATCGGATGGTTTGCTTTCTATCTGCCACTTTCCAAACTTTGGACTCTGCGCCAATCACTGTAACCTTTGAGGTGATGCTTTGCATAGGTGTAATCTAAGACTAACAGTGGCATCCGTTTTGTAGGTTGCAGTATGGATCAAACAATACACTGAAACTAAAGAACTCCTCATTGTGCTGGCATATAGTATATACTTATCATGCATTAGTTTTATTATTCCAGGAAGGTATCACTGCAGTGTTGTAGGTAAGGTTTTGTTCACCGGGGGCAGTCTGAGTTTGAATCCCAGCTCTGTCACTTTGCACTTGGGTCACTTTCAAAAATCACATCTCCTCTCTACGGTCAGTTTGCTTATCAGTGCAATGGGGGATACCATTTATCTGTAGCATTTTTGCAAGAAGTGAGATAAAGCATCAACAAGGAACTTAGCACAGGGACTGGCACGTAGGAGACCTTCAGTAAAGGCCTGCTCTTGGCATGGGAATCTTGTGTCCAGCAGAGGGAAACAAGGCAACAAACAAGTGAATTTCTCCAATCCCCTGAAAATTGCTATACCTAATTATTATCCCAATTCAGATCCTCAGGTACAAACCCAAACATGGACCAAAGCCATCTACCTTTGGTGAGGCTACCTGCTAGACAAGGCTCCACACCCAGGTCTGTGATGGGGATAAGGAGGACCTTTGGGTCTGGATCTAGCCAGCTCCATCCTTGTCTCCATGCATTGATGAGAAAGACCCTTTGTATATGTTTCCTCCCTCAGTGACCCGCCCTCTACCTCAACCCCCTGCCCAAGTTCAGGATAAGGAAGTGGCTAAGGATGCAGTGTCTCTGTGCATGGGTGGGGTTGGAGAAAATGCTCCCTGGGGTCCTCTGGTCTCCCCTCTGCCTGGGAAAAGCCTGGTGCTCAAGTCTGCAGCTGCTGACCTGGCCGGGGCCTTGGCTCTGCCACTTCTGAATGTGAGCCCTGGACAAGTTGCTTAGCAGCTCCCAGCCTTGGTTTTCTCAACTATGAAACTGGAAAACAATAGTGAATTCCTCAGAGTTGTTATTGAAATAAGGCCTGCAGAGTAAACTGACTCAGCAGATGGGAGAGGAGTTAATATCCACGTAAACTCAAGGATGGGTATTTAGAAGGGCCAACAGAAGGCCAGCCACCCGGGTGCCTGGAGAAAGAAGGTTGCATTGTTTTAAGATCCCAGGTTTCCAGTGCATTCCTTCCTTCTGGGCATAGGGGGATGGTTCAGGGGGAGGCTTCTGGTCGAAAGAGGCCCAGGATTGGGGGAGAGAGGTAGGAAGGAACTTATCTGGAGGAATGACTGCAGATTATCTGCCAAATACACCAACAGGTCTTTCTTTGGGTCCTTAAGCAAGGAGCCAGAGGTCAATTTCTCCATTGCTCCACTGAACTTATTCTTTGCCTGCTTGGGGCCATCTCAAGCCAATTAATAAATCTTATACCTCAGTTTGTAAAGGCAATAATAAAATGTGTCAAGAAGGCATCACATCAAGAGTCTGTGTCAGGTACAGACTCAGGTGTTCTGGCTAGTATTGCCCTGCAGGTACCCCAGCTCCGAGAAAGCTCAAGGCCCCCAAGAGTCCTTTAGAGTAAAATAGAGAATCACAGACTGTCAGACCTGAAAGGTACCTTAGCAATCATCTCTGTAGATCATAAAATCAAAGCCCATGGTAAATCTGACCCAAAGCTTTATTTTATCCACACAGATCTTTTACTTTTTTTATAATAATTTTATTGGTGCATTTTAGTCTCACATCATAACATAAGTGAAAGTTTTAAACCTAACATTTAAAACTGGGTATTTTTCTGGAAGTCTGGTTTCTCCTGCAAAGTCATACATCTTGCAAGGCTGGCTTGTACCACGACATAGCAGTATCTGATGACTGGGCCGGGGCAGCACCTTGGCATTGGCCTGGGTCTCCATGCACCACAGTCTTCACCGTGCCCGGCTGTGCTATGTGCAGTGCCTTTCACTCATCTCTTTACCTGCATGGCCCCAACTGGCTATTGAATTTGTAGCTTCTGCTCTGATTACCTCCCCATTGTATAGGTAGGAAATCTGAAGCCTGACCACAAGAAGTGGTTATGTGAGCATCACCCACCGAGTGGACATGTTGTCAGAAGTGGGATTTGAACCCACCACTTCTAGGTCAAAACTCTCTTCATAGAATCCAAGCCTGCTGAGGACATGGAGCAGCCGATCAGTACTGCATGCGTCTTGGCAGTGACACCGTCTGGAGTGACCTGGTGGAGTTATGTGTCCTCCTCTCTGGCCCTCAAGCCATGGGTTTGGGTTAGAGTGATTGCTACAGAGTGCTGAAATCTCGAGCTTCCCATGGTCCTCTTTCCAGATGGTCAGAACCTTCCTGTTGCATATTTTGGTTCTCTCTCTCTCTCTCTCTCTCTCTCTCTCTCTCTCTCTCTCTCTCTCTCTTTCTCTCTCTCTCTCTCTCTCTCTATCTTCTCTTTTCTTGTCCCTTTCCATTATCCCTGTTAGAAAGAGCAGGTATATTATCCTTAATGTATTGCACAGACCGTGGTCAGGAGAGATGAATTATTGTGGTGCCCGGTGCTCCGCAGCCTGAGAGCTGGGTCTCACTGCCTCGTGTTCCCCATTTGCTGATGAGGGCATCAGAGAGGAAGGATGACACGATATTGGCCCCATGGAGCCAGGATTATGGCTCAACCCTGGCTCTGCCCTCCTGGCACTCAGCCCCCAGAGCTATATCACGTGGTACCATGAAGGACCAGCACTGACCCCGATCAGGCTGAGAGGAGACTGGCAGACGGCAGCAGCAGTGACCTCTGTGTCCTCTGCCTCCCCGGGGGCCCCTTGATGCTCTTCAGAGCTTGCGACAACAGGTGGGGGTTGGGGAGGACATCTCAGTCCTCGGTAGGTCTTGAGCATTAGTGTGGGTGCCCAGAGGCCCCAGGGGTTGGTGGGGGTTGGCAGGGTCTTGTGTTTCTTTTCTCTTTAGGCAGCTGCAAATCTCTGTCTCTGAAAATGAAATTAAAAAGAGCAGCTGAGAGATAATACATACTGTAGATCCTAATGTAAAAATGCTTCCCTGTCCTTCTGATAAGGCCGCTCCTAGGACAAGCAGCAAGGATTACATAGTAATCTTATTATACAGGGTCTGCTAAGGCAAAGAAAGGGTCTCTTTTCTGAGCACACAAGAAATACTACCCCCCGCTTTTCTTTCCTAAATCAACATTCCACCTTGGCACTGGCTTTCATCCTTTAGGAGGGCAGCACACTCATGCTGGTACCTTGGGCTTCTTTCTTAATTCCTCCCCATCTCAGGGTAGCTTATTGCAGCCCCCAACCTCACATAGGTAACTTGGAAAGAAGAAAGCACACTCCAGCATCTGGCCTGTCTAGATATCCCAGTAGCAAAGAACTTGTCTTTTCTTGCATGACCAGACAAAGCAAAGGGACATGATGTGTCTCTGCCCAAAGAGATAATATTGAGAGGAAATAATGTGCTGGAAAATGGGGAATGAGGTCTTGCCCCTGTCTTCTGACTCTGCTGCCTGGGTAGCTAAGTAATGAAGTAACTAAGAAAGTTACTCAAGTAACTGAGAAAGTAACTAAGTAACTTTCTAGGTAACTTTCTTAGTTATCTAGTCACTAGGAAACTTTAAGCAAATTCCTTTGTTACTAAGAAGCTTTAAGTAACTTTCTTAGTTACTTAGTTGTGAAGTAACTAAGTTACTATATTTAGTTACTACTAAAGTTACTAAAGTAACTAAGTAACTAAGAAAACCATGTCTGGGCCCTGCCTGGCTTCTTCCCCTGCTGTAGGTAGATTCTAACACCAATTTCTTTGTCATGGAGCTCAGTCCTGACAGTGTGTATGTGCATATGTGGTGTGAGGGGAGGGGGGAAAGGGAGGGAGAAATGAAGGGAGTTGGAAAATTGCCCTTGTAAGTCACCTAAGGATGAGAAAATACTTTGGCCAGTGAAAAGTAATAAGATCTGGTATTTACATGGGTTTTATGTTCAAAACCCAGGGCAGCTTTTACTTTTGCACTCAACTCAATTTTCTCTGCCAATGGATGGGAAGAAACCGGACAACTTAGGAGAATGATAAAACCATTGTTCCGAGTTTCATCTATATTTCATTTATATGTGACACCTGGGTATGGTATTTGTGCTTGTATGACATGAAGCTGTGCTTAATGTGCTCACATCACACAAAGCACCCCCCCCCCATCTGCAGGCAATGGCTGGAGCACACAGGCATTCTTTAGTACCCGACAAGACAGACCCAATGTTACTGTCAGAGGACAGCTCACTCACATCCTTCATATGCAGGTGCTAGGCCTCTGCTGAAGTACACTGATGTATTTAAAGCCATGGAATTAGCCAGGTCTGGTGATGCATGCCTGTAATCCCAGTATTTGGGAAGTTGAGACAGGAGGATCACAGGTTTAATGCTAGTCTCAGGAACTTAGTGAGGCTCTCAGCAATGTAGTGAGACCCTGTTTCAAAATAAGGCATAAAATAGGGCTGGGCATATAGCTTGGAGGTAGAATACCCCTGGTTCAATCCCCAGTAGAAATAAAATAATGGGATTGTCAGTACCTTAGCTATGAGCCAGAAGTCAGTATGCTTTTTCTGTAAAGGCATGGATAGTCAATATTTTCAGCTTTGCAGGTCAGAAGTTCTCTGTGGACTCTGCCACTGTGTCACGAATGCAGGCACAAGTATTTAATTGTCAAAACTATGGGCGTGGCTGTGTCCTGGCACAGTTGACTAACAAAGGCATGTGCAAGCTGGACATAGCCCATGGCCTGGTCATTACTAAGCACTGATACAGACCTCGGGGTAAGCTCTGAGATCAATGCTGACCCTGGAAAATTTGATCATGGGTAGAAGACTGGAGTCAGCATGTTGCCATGAGAGAAAGCATAAAACTGGTTGTCAGGGAAACTGGGTCATTTTCCTGGCTTACAGACCTAGAGTGAGGCCCTAAGAAAGCCACTTACCTTCTCTCAGCACTAGTTTTCTGGGGGCTTTTCTAGAATGTATAGGATTTACCTTCTCTATTAGTTTCTTGTTCCCTGTGGCCAAAACACGTACCTGACAAGAGCAATTTAGAAGAGGAAAGATTTATTTTGCATTAGGGTCTCCAAGGTTCAGTCTGTGCTTGGCTGGCTCCAGGATAGAAGCATCATGGCAGAAGGGCTTAGCAGAGGATGGTAGCAGTTGGTAAGGGAGAGAGAGAGAGAGAGAGAGAGAGAGAGAGAGAGAGAGAGAGAGAGAGAATTCTTCTAAGACAAGCCTCTAGTGACCTACTTCTTTCAACTAGGCTCCACCTCCCACCGTGAGTCCATTCAGCCATCAGTAGGCTAGCCCATCAAATATCAGGGAGACCCTCCATGATCTGTAAGGAATGCTGAGAAAATCCTCATCAAGGAAGCAACATTTGAGCTGCAAACTGAAGGAAAAATGAGCATGAACTCGTTGAAGCAGAGGAAACCGTACTGGGAAGGGCCGGGGTGGGCAAGAGAGAAACACAAGTGTGAGAAGTAAAATAGGCAGAACTCTATGATCGGCGGGTGGAGGATTTCTGTAATTTCAGTAAAGTGCATGGAAATGATACTTACTGACACAGGGAGATAGGGAGGAAGGAAAGTTTTATCTTGGTCTTATTTTGTTATTAGTTTTTGGCCCTCATGGACTCCAGATTTTGTGCCTTGGCTGTGCCCAGTTAAGATTGTTTCCATGGTAGAGGACACTCCTCTCTTTGTTGGTTCTTTCTTGGGGATATAGGATGGACTTCATGTACAATATTGGGCCCCTCTGTATCCTATACATTTTATTGTATGTAATGCGTAGTGTTTCTCTATTTCTGAATTTCTTAGAGTGACGCTTGTGGTTATTTATCTATCCAAGAGGAGGCTCAGGACAAGCTATCTGCTTGCTTTCTCCATCTGTGTTGGAGATCTTTGCACCATTCCGATAAAGTCTGTGTCTCTTCCTAAACGATGCAGCTATAGCTCCCCTGACTCTATTTGGTCCTTTTCTCAGGGATGAAGTTGGTTCTGATCCCCCAATCTTCTGTGTGGGCCACTCCTCCGAGTTCATTGTGACTCGATGTTTTCATTACCTATGTCTGGGGGCCCCAAGGTATAATTGATACGCATGTAAAAACTTTCAAGGACTCAGAGATCATTAACCCCTCACATTTTTGGTTTCTTCCTTTTGCCTTTTCATCAAGCTGCTGGTCATTCCAAGGCTTATAGAGCCAGAACTGAAAGCAGAGGGAAGTTTTGAAACTCTCATAATGAAGCCATTGTCAAAATCTCATGGAGACCTGTTTTTCTGGGTATGATCTGTGACCACCATTTCTATTTCCTCTCTCTTTTCCTTTCCCTTGTGAATAATTGGGGATGGCTGTCACAACTGAATCAATGATAATGATTGCCAAGGCCTTAGAAAATGTCAAAAACTAGATGTGATAATAAATTCCATCCAGAGAAACTGAGAGTAGGCCTGGGCTTTGCTCTCTATGCTTTACAGAAAACTTAGCTTTAAAAAAAATTCCACAAATGATTCAAATGAAGACACAAACCCTCCCCTCCTTACCTTGAGTCACATAAACATGATATCCTTTCATTCCCTACTATTTTCCCTCTATTAGAATGGGCATTATGTTGAAAAAGAAATTAGAGCATTATTGCATCTAAAGGACGCAGAAGGAAAAATATCCCCCACAGGCAGAAGAAGGATGGAATGAGCAAATGCATTAAAATATTATTGAAAGTGCAGAGGAACAAGGCAAAATCCATCAGCTCAGCAGTCCTGGATTATTTCACTCCATGACACTAAAAATGAACAAGATAGTAACCAATTAGCTTTTTTTTTTTTTTTTTTTTCCATATGACTCTTAGTTAGAACAGGAACATCTGGAGTTTGGAATCAATTGTCCGGAACGAGCCGCTGTGCTAATTAATATTCAGTCAAATGGCTCTCCACCAAGGTGTCCCTTCCCGTACCTCTGTTCCCAAAGGCAGTGCATCCCAACAACTCTGCCCATCCTTTGGAGCACTGGCTGTCAGTGCAGGGAGGAGGGGGGGAGGAAGGAGGGTGGTAAAAGCACCTGCAGCATGCCCTTCTACCCCAGACACTCAACATCCTCTTGGAGAACTGCTAGGAAGCAACTCAGGAGAAGGAATAGTTCTGCAGAATGGATGGGGAGACCCAATCTTTAGTGCCGCCTCCCCACCCTCTGCAGCATGGGAGAGGTCAGCCCCAGATTGACTTCATACTGGCTTCTTTGCAAATAAGGGATGGTGGCCAGAATTAAGACCTTTTTCTATAACTGTAGACTGTTCTGGCTTGGCCACAGTTTCTCTTATATGTGATTAACAGGGGTAGGCGCCAGAAATATTTGGGAAATGTTACCCCCCCCCAAAAAAAATCTGTCCACATGATTCTGAATCCACCTCCATCTGTTCTTTTGGTTGCAACAGCCGTTCTTCACTTCCAGTTCAAAGGGCATCACCTGACAGACATTGGTACAGATAGGAACACTCGAGCAGACCACTTTATTCAATTCACTGGCTTGTTGGTTGGTGGTTCACTTAGCAAACCCACACGGGCCAATAGGGCAGCCATTTGGACTGCATTCAGAAGCACCGTAAGTGGAGGTCATACACTGAATTCCAAACAATTAGTATAGTGATTAGGATAATAGTATGAGAAAGTAATATACAATATCTCTGTAATCTGTACGTTGATTTCACATTGAAAGATAATACTTTGTCTATATTGGATTAAACATGCTATAGAAATTATTCACCTCTCTCTTTTTTATCCTTGTGGCTCTTAGAACATTTGAAATTATATGTGTGGTTACAGTATATTTCTACTGGACAGAACTGATCTGGAGTCTTATATCTAGGCTGATGAAAATGCCCTTAGCTCCTTCTAATAATTGGTACTATTCCTCAATAACCTACTACAATGCACCCTATTTTAGGTACTTATATGTTCTACTTAATACTCCTGGCAGCCCTGTAGTACAGGGATTACCAGCTTCATTTTTACAGATGAAGAACTTGGGCCAAGAGAGGACAGATGACATGTATTCATTCAGTTCAAGTCAACAACACTGATGAGCACCAACTGTATGCTCTACCTTGTCCCAGGCACTGGAGGTCTTAGGTTTGCAGAGTCATATGCATAACTGTTGTGATTGATACCTAAACCCCCCTTTCCATAAATGACTCTTTCCTTGAAGTTTTCTCTTGAGGGAAATGCTCCTTCTAGTTCCTCTCAGTGTCTAAAAGATGGGATTTCCAGCCACTTTCACCAGTCCATTGTCTCTTTTCCATGGGAATCAATTCTGAGGACAATGTCATGGATGGCATCAGAGTGAGGCTCTGAGGTTGACTTACTGGAGCTGTAGGCCTATGCAAAGCCTTTCCAGCACAAATGGGTATTCCCAGGGGTCAATGAGTGGGGTAAGCTGATGTGTCCAGCCCTGGGCTTGGTATTTATAGATGTCTGCACCAGACTAATTCAGGAAGAGTCAAGACCTGATGACCCCTACAATTTGGGGGCAGCAGGTTGCATCTGAGGGGACTGAGCAGGAAGACAATGAGACATGAGAATTTAAAGCACCATGAAGAGAGGACAGGGTCACAGGCAGGAGCTGAGGCAGGCTGAACTGTGGTTAGGGGTCTATGCAGGCTTGACTGGTCTCCTGGGAACTTGCAATCAGAGGCCCAGTATTATGTGAGAGCATCTGACCATACAGGAAGGAAGCATCTAAAACCTTCATTAGGGAGCACACAGGGAAAAAAATCTAGAAAGAGACCAGATATGGTATCCCTGATTCTGGAAAAGACAAATGTATAAACACAACTCGAGTGTGAGATTTGGGTCTTTTTTTATTATTATTGCTGCATTGTAATTATAGATCACAATGAGGCTCAGAGTAATAGAAACATACATGCATATAACATGTGTGTTTCCCTCCAGAACCCACTCTGCTCCTTCCCCTCCACATACATAATATTAAAATTGGCACTGATAACTTCATGTATGAGCAAAAGATTATTTGAACTGTTTTCTTCATCAAGTCTCCCCTTTTGCCTCTCCCCTCCCTTCTCAAACCCCTTTCCACTATCCTTCTAGTATCTACTCTTATTTATCTGAGGCCCTTTTCGTTTCCCAATTTCTCTCTAGCTTCTACATATGAGTGAAGACATGGCCCTTCCCTTTCTGGGACTGGCTAATCTCACTTCGCATAATATTATCTAGTTCCATCCATTTTCCTGCAAATGACATGATTTTGTTCTTCATGGCTGAGTAAAATTTCACCATAATTTTGTGATCCATTCATCTGTTTAGGGATCCCTAACGTAATCCATAGTTTGGCTATTGTGGATTGTGCCGCTATAAACAAGGATATGCATGTATCCCCATCATATTCTGGTTTTCATTTGGGAAGCTCCCCAAGAGTGGTGTAGCTGGGTTGCATGGTGGTTCCTTTCCCAGTCATTTGAGGATCTCCATAGCAGCTGGACTAATTTGCAATCTCATCAATAGTGCATAGGGGTTCTTTTTTCCCCACACCCTTGCCAGAGCTTTGGATCTTTAGGCAAAAACTGCTACAGTGTTAAGCCCTTGCCGTGATGAAGGAGGATGACAGTAAGAGTGGCTATTTTGCCCCCAGCATGGGGACAGAATATTTTAATTCTAGTTACAAAGAGGCAGGTGTTCAGCTGCCCAACCCCCCAAGAGGCAGGTCCACGTTTTATCCTCTCTCCCACATTGAAAATGAGAAAACTGAGGCCCCCCAAATTTAGATAACATTTTAGCACACAACTGGTGAGAGATAGAGCTGGAACTCTTATCTAGGCAGTGTATTTGTTATCTATGGCTGCATAATATATCACTACAAATTCAACAACTTAGAACAGTGCACATTTATTATCTCACGGTTTCGTGGGTCAGAATCCTGGGCATGTCTGAACTGGGCCCTTTGTTTGTAGTCTCTTGGAGGGCTGCAGTGAGGTATTGGCTGGGCTGCATTCTTATCCGGGAGTTTGGCTAAGGAGCAATTAATCCATTTCCAGGTTTTTCCGATTGTTGACAGATTTCATGTCCTTACTGCCATATGACTGAAGCTGATCTTTTCTTACTGGTTCCCATCCAGTGTCCACTCCCAGCTCCCAGGGACCACCTGCAGATTATTTCCATGTGGATCCCTCCATGTTTCTTCTCAGAGCATAGCAGCCCCTTCAAGGTCAGCAGGAGAATATCTGCCTCCAGATGCTCCTTGATATTTGATGGGATTGTTTGCTTATTTACCCATTTCAAGCTGAAAGTATGATCATTTGAAAATGCATTCAGTATACCTACCCCACTGAACATCATTACTTACCACACAGCACACTGTAGAGAATGGACCGTCCTCCCTCATGAGTGTGGCTGACTGGGACCACTGGCTCACTGCTGCTGCCCAGCTTCACAAGTGAGTACTCTACCACACATTGCTAAGCCAGGAAAAGATAAAAATTCAGAGGCAGGACTCCACTGCATGCGTGGCGTTATCACACCATCACAGAGGTGAGCCCTCATGCACCAGGGACCATCTGTATAAGGTAGCATGATCTTAGGAGTGGATTTTCCATCACCTCTGCCATATTCTTTTGTCAGGAACAAGTCACAGACTCCACATGTACTCAGGGAGATGGTGAACCAGGTGTAATTTATTGAGAGTGCTCCTTGGAGTTCTATCTACCAGTGAGTCAGCAAGGGATGAAAATTGAGCATGCTCATCCCAGAACCAGGCTGACTCTGGCTTGTCTGCTTATTCCACCTCTGCCTGTTCCTTAGAAGATTATCCTGGGGCCACAGAACCAGCTCTGCCCAGTCCCGAGCCTGAGAGCACCAAGCTAGAAAACACCTGCTCCCAGGCACCCAACTCACCAGCAGGTGGAGGATAGAATTATCCTGCCTCCCTAAGCCTGGAAACACCTGTGCCTCTGATGGCCCATTGGGCTTGGAGTCCGTGCATTCATCAGTTCATTCTGCTGTGCAGTGCACACAAAGAACTCCGTTGCATTCTCACCACCCTGATCCAAACCTGATGCACAAAGCTTAGAGGAAGAGGAGGTTGTATTTGTATATGGTTCTTGTTCCAAACACACATCCCTACACATATACACATTCATGTTTCACCAGTTGCCAAGCAGGAGCCAGGGCTATGAGTCTTTAGGGCATCATGGAGGGGGCTGCAGAGAGCAAAAGGTCAGAGGGACGTGCTGCAGTGGGGCTAGGACAAACACAGGGACCCACCTCTGAACAGAGCTGCTTCCATCGCATAGCATGCACTTGGGGGACATTTGAAATTAAAACTATAACAAGCACTCTCCAGTGGTAGACCAGACTCTATCTTCTGACTCTTAGATTAGTCCTGCTTTAATCTAGAGGGTCTTAGAATTCCAGACTAGCTCCCAGAGACCCCTGAACCCTGTCCATGCCCATCATAATGGATTCCCTAAAGATCTATGTGGCCTACCTTGTACTCTTGACTACTATCCATGGTCTTCAAAAGCTGCCCACAGCTGGGTCAGCTCAGGCCCAGCCCGCCTGCTTCTTTTCCTCTCTTACCCGTCTTCCCCCATTCTACCTCCAGGCCATGGTGGAGGCTTCATCATGGTCCAAGAGACTTGTCTCCTGCTGTACAAGCAGCTGTAGGCTGCTACTATGAGTTGAGCTCAGTTAATCCGGTATTGTGGTGCACACTTGAAATCTTAGTACTTACGAGGCTGAGACAGGAGGATTGGAGGTTTGAGGACAACCTCAGCAAGTAGTGAGACTCTCATCAGCCTGTGAGACCCTGCTTCAGAATAAAAATAAAATAGGGCTTGAGGTGTAGCTCAGAGGTAGAATGCCCCTGAGTTCAATATCCAGTAAAACACACACACACACACACACACACACACACACACACACGCACACACACACGTTGAGCTTCATTATATTTAGTGAATATCTTCAAATAAGGTCATGGCTGTGTTTTGATATATATATATATATATATATATATATATATATATATTAGAATATAGAATGATATAACTTATAATATGGAAATATACTTATCTCTCTGTGGTTAATAAGAGCATAGGAGTAGAAATAAGCAATAATCCGTAGCAGACATTCCTAACCAGAAGTCAATAGGAGTTGTGTGCTCTATCAGTTCCCTGATGCGAGGCGGGGGTGAGCCTCTGCCTGCAGCTCTTTCTCCTCCAGAAGGAGTCAGTTGCAGTGCTGATCTCAGAGAAGGAGATGCCAAGTATGGAGGAAGCAAATAGCCTCTGTCTTTGGCTTGCTTGGTGATGAACAGTTAATTTATCCCTGGTATTAATCAAAGGAACTATATCTGCTTTATTTATTAGATATCAAGCTATTATAAGACTTGGTAGATTATATATATATATATACACACATATATATATATGTACAAGTGATATATATATACTATAAGACTTGGTAATGTATATATTACATACATATGCATACCTACATATACACATACATACATATACATATATATATACATACATGTACACAAAATGAATGCTTTTATTCATCAGTCATTTGCATTTATTCATATATTCAAATATATATGTATCAACGAATTTCTTTGTCCCACTCATTACCCTCAGTTTTATTTTATTTTATTTTATTTGCGGTACTGGGGATTGAACTCAGGGGCATTTTGTCTCCAAGATCCACCCCCAGCCCTATTTTTCATTCTTTACTTTGAAACAGGGTCTCACTAAGTTGAAGAGTGCCTCACTAGGTAGCTGAGGCTGGCCACAAACCCGGATCCTCCGGTCTCAGCCTCCCAAATGCTGGGATTACAAGCGTGCACCACCATGCCCGGCTTACCCTCAGTTTTGCTCACTGCCTAGAACCTCGGTTTGTTCATTCCTTAACGGATCAGTGATTTTGATTTGCTTTCCTATAATGAATTGACCATTTGGCCTTAATTCCATCTAGATCTGGACCATCTACTTAGCACCTTGGCCCTGCTAGATCCTAGACTTGCCCTGTTCTGACCCATTTTATCCATGATTTGCCATAATGGTCTTTCCAGGTACCTTTTAAAACCAGGAATCTGATATATGAATTGCTGAAATACATAAACAACAGGTGGTTTAACGCTAATATACCATGGTTCTCTTGTGTCTTGCGTTACCTGTGGTGTTTCTCAGTCATTTAAGGACCTTAGTGTGAGGGGCAGTGTTCTACTTGAGCCTCTTCTTGAGAACTCTGTGAATTTCTAGGGTGATTTTTAAAATTAGTGATTTTATGTATGTGCCAAATTACATATTTTATAGGAATTTTCATGACCCTTAGCAGGACCAACATTTAAGAAAATACTGCCACCATTTCAGTGATTACTTTTATAGTTTATGATCACAGTAAAGCCAGAGAGTAATTATCTGGGTAAAGAAAGGAAGAATGTAGATAGATTGAAACACAAGAGATGTTTCCTACTCAAGTAATTTCACTGCATCTTGTACCAGGGATGGTTTTGCAGCCGTTTGCAAAGAAAAAAAAAAAAGTAATGGGAAGATTGAGTCATCGCAGAGCCCACATTAGTATCAGCATGATAAATTTAAGATAATTTATTCCATAGCAGTCAGTACCACATTCACATTGTGAGCTGAAATTTGGTTTTAGCAAAAGAATCCTATCCATCACATTAAACTAATGTTGTTAATTTAAGTATTATTGGCTTTGTTTGTTTGATTTGTGACTTTGTTTTGATTTTATTGTTGTGTAAGAGGTACAAGCATAAGGGACATATACTTAACTTTATGTCTCCCCATATTTTACTGTGTCAAGGATAAAAGAGAAAATTATAAATATTCACTGTTTCTCCCTATCTAGTTCTGACTAGTAGCACCCAAACCTCCTAGTTCCTTGAAGTTGTCTCTCTCATTCTTCCTATTTATGGAAATCAATGTCCTGAAACAGAAGGGTCCCTCATCTGAGCCACTGGAGAGGTCCAAATTTTGTCCTGGAACCACACTCTATAAAGCACAGGGCTCTGGATTACCTAGGGTAGAATAAATTTTCCAAGAATCCACTGCATGCAGGTTGTATCAGTTGGTTAGGGTGAGCTTGTTCACATCCTGCATTGTGTTACTAGTGGACTTCACCCCTTTAATGAAACAGCAACCAAACTAAGAACAGTTATCAGAGATAAAATTAGGTACTGTGTCCGGGCCTGGAATAAAAGCAGGGGGTTCATCTGCAGCACCCTCTCAAATGGACACCAAAGATGAAGGTTGAGAGTGATTCCTATGAGCAGCACTATATTCCAGGCTCCTACTGGGGTGACAAGAGACAGAATAGCAGACACAGTGCTGCTCTCTATGGGTGCTAGAATTTAGGACCAAAGAAGCTGTGGCTGCTGGCATTAGCCATGGGGAGTCATGCTGATGCTGACACTCAGAGCATCATTTCCATCTCTGGCTCTAGCATGTGCACAGAAGACAAGATGAGTGCAGGAGGTGGAGTCTGCGTACTGTGGGATAGCATATGTTTGTAGTTTAGGTGCCTTTACGTGAAACCTTGGAAGGAAGAATCATATCTAGGAACTATGGTGGCCAGGTAACTAATATCAGACCAGTGCCCAGAGGATTTCCCTTTCTCCTCAGGATAGAACTACCTGAAAATTGTCCCAACCCCGATAGCCTTGTACTTTGTGGTTCTCTCCCACTTCATCCGATGGATCTGAGCCTGGTCTGGACCATTCCTCTGACTTTCAGAAGTCTTGACTATTGGGAGAATTTCCCACAATGGAGACTTTTCAACCCTCTCTCCTGCAGGTCCTGAGCCCCATATGCAGTCAATCCCCTGTTGAGCCTGGAGAATCTTTAGAGTGGAGGACCTGGTCTACATTCCTCCACCATCATTCCTCAATGTGCATGAGATGCCAGTAGCAACCTCCTCCTAAATTTGGCAAAAAAATAACTCCAGACATTGCCAAATGTCACTTGGAGGTGGGGAAGCAAAATCTGTCCTGGTAGAGAGCCATTGATCAACAATTTGAGATCTGTGCATATCGTCTAGCAGGAAGGGATTTCTTTTATGTGTTGCTTCTTCTGGAGCCCCTATCTTTGGATGATTATGTCTCCACACAGATACTTGTACTAACCCTGGAAGATCAATGTTAAAAATCAACCCTCAGCCACTTAGCCAGACCCTGTTTCAAAATAAAAAGCAAACAAACAAATGGGCTAGGGGTGCTGTTTGGAGGTAGAATAACCTCGGGTTCAATCTCCAGTAATATATATCTGTACTAATCTTACCTTATCCCAGATCTCTGTAATTAGTTATAAAGAACAGTAGTTCACCAAACCAGACTTCTAGAAAGTCGGTTATATAATCCAGGAAACATATTTACTAGATACCTAATAAGTGCATCACTGCATTATCTCTAATTCTTTCAACTTTCCCGCAAGGTAGGAGTTCGTCATCCCATTTTACAGGCACAAAGTTTGAGGCTCAGAGAGGTTGACTCAGGACGGGGAGCTAGGATTTCATCGTGGATGGATTTTGCTCCGAAGCTCACATACTCATCCTGTTCCTTCGAGGAGTGATCTATCCTGTCTCTGATGAAAGTCTGTAATGCACGACTCTGGAGAGCGCCAGGCAGTGATCTTGTCACCACGAAAGCCACACAAAGGGTGCCACACACAGTCACGCTTTCAGCACGCTGTCAGCCGGGCGCCCTGGGGCCCTCTCCACTGCTCCAAAGCTGACCTTGCATTGCTTTCTGGATTCCCATGAAACCTGAGCACCACTTTCAAGCGCTTTACTGTCTCTGGCTATGGGCCAAACTTCCTTCCACTTGTCCTATTTGAGTTGTGACTGTGATAAAACCTCTCCCCTTTGGGGAGTGGGGCGCCCTGATTCTGAGCTCACTGTCTTAGAATGTCTTCGTGCCCTCTGAGATGCTGTGCCCTCAAGACCACATTTAGTCATTTCAATTGCTCTGGTGGATTTGTCTTCTCCAAATTTTTGGAGTCCTCACATCTTTGGAGGTCAGGGCGATAATGTAAACTCACACTAATTATCTAGAAAGTTCCAAATAGAAGTCTCACTGGCTTATTTTAAAAGCCCTAAAAGGTAGGCAGTTGGGGGGGGGGGAAGAGTAGAATCCTCTGTGATTAGTTGTTGAAAGTCTCATGATAAATGAATATTTGCATTTCATTTTCCTGTCTACTTTAGATTGAAATCTTTTTGCCCAAAATGGTGACACAGAACTGAAATATGGCAATGGAAAATGCTGCCAAGTGACATCAGCTATGTGTCCTCCACTGTCCCCCCTCCCCAGCTCCCTGCCTCCAGCGAGCCTCCTGTTTCTCCATGTTTTTTTAATAATTGGTAACTCAGATCACTGTGAGTGGTTCAGCATGTTAGGCAATTTCCTTAATACTCCAGAAGCCATGTCATCAGGATTTGCTGATTTGTATACCTTCATATTCCCCAGGCTTTCTCTTATCTAGGTTTTGACAATAGCAATTTGGGTAAAGATTTCATTACGTCCTAATTGCTCCGATTTCTTTGCTTTATTTCCTCTCGTTAAAGATGAATTTAGAAAATGAGCTCCCTCTCTCAGTTGTTTTTGGTCTTGCTCTTCATCTGGGTTCCCTCCTTCCTTCTTCATTACCTAAGCTGAGGTCTCTTGGACAACTCATTTGCTCAGCTTTTGCTCTCTGAAGGTACAGAAAGCTTGGTTCTGCTTTTCAAACTTGTGGGTTTTTTTTTTTTTTGCCTAAGGAGTTTAAGACAAAGAAGGGCATTTAAAAATTCTTTTTTCTGTTTCCTTATGTGTTTCTCTTTCAAACCACTGGCAGACCTATCCCTGCTATCAGTGCATTAGTTTAATGTTCAACAGGCAGTGTCAATTAGAGAGAGCTCAGTTCCAAACACTCCACAAATATCAATATTATACTGTAGGCCTTAGCTTCCAAATCAACTCTTTTTAATTCTGTAGGGTTTTTTTTGGGGGGGAGGGGCAGAGGCTTTTCTTTTGTTCTGTTATTTTCTGAGCAAATCGCTAAAAGTGAGTTTTCAAGCAGCAGTATCCTACTGTACTTTGCTGAGTGTGTGTGTGTGTGTGTGTGTGTGTGTGTGTGTGTGTGTGTTACCACTCGGTAACTCTAACCGACACTACCTGCTGTCCACATCTGCATGAAATCAGCACTCATGTTGTCCAAGCCTACTCGAAAGTTCCAAACATCTGGAGGTCTGACATCTGTGAGCCGAACTCCTGGATGCTCACGCTGTCTTTGTCCTTCTGGTTTTACCTCCCTGTGCTCGGCCTTGCTGGAGACCCCGCCTCGGTGTTTCCTCTTATAAACTGAGCTTTGCGGTGCAGACCTGTTACTGAAGCGAGTGCTGGAAAGCACGTCATGGGCCTCTGTGGAAAGCTGTTGGACTAGCCCCAGATTGTGTTATGAAACAAACCCTTGTTTCCAGGGCAGTACAGTCATGGAAGGATCTGTGTTACGTGGTTGAAAATAAGACTGACAAAATATAAAACATCCTCAATTTCAGGCAAGGTCAGTGCTCCGACTTCAGGAATGAGTTACTGAGGGAAGGGGTACTGTCTCATGGACGGGAGATCCATTGGAGAAAGCCCAACAGCTTTCCCAGCTGGGGCCACTTGCTCAGTTCCCTGGGGACCCAGCTCTGTTTGGGGGGCTGAGGAATAGGAGTCAGTGGTTTGTCATGTTGACAGCTACTCTTGAAGGCTTTGAGGCCTATTTTCTCAATCAGAGTGTTCCTCCCTTCCCTTCCCCAATGGAATCCTTGCCTGGGACTCAGGCAAGGTCTGTCTCTAAGTCAGAGCTTTATGCTGTACCATGGTGTCCAGGCTGATGGATTTCCTCAGCTTGCATACATATATTACACACATACATACACTGATGCAAGAAAAGAGTGTGAGGACCTATCTACTAAGAATAGAACCAAATCAGGTGGGGTGGCACATGCCTGAAATCCCAGTACTTGGGAGGCTAGGACAGGAGGACGCTAGGTTATAGACAAGCCTTAGCAACTTAGCAAGGCCCTCAGCAACTTAGCAAAACTCTGTTTCAAATTTTTTAAAAAACTGGGTGTGGTGGTGCACCCTTGTAATCCCAGTACATGGGAGGCTGAGACAGGAGGATCTGGGTTCCCGGCCAGCCTCAGCTACTTAGAGAGGCCCTCCACAACTTAGTGCGACCATGTTTCAAAATAAAGAATAAAAAATAGGACTGGGTGTGTAGCTTGGAGGTAGAATGCCCCTGAGTTCAATCCCCAGTATCGCAATAAATAAATAAATATAAAATAAAAAATAATAAAGAGGGCTGGGAGTATGGTTGGGAGGTAGACTGCCCCTGGGTTCAATTCTTAGTGCCACAAAAAAAAAAAAAAAAAAAAAAAAATCTAGTCTCTGTTGTCAAAGAGATTAGTGAGGGAACCAGCAAAAGATAACCCCAAGATTATAGTGGGATAAGATGGCAGAGCAGACAAGCAAGGGGGAGAGCTTTTTTTTTTTTTCCAAAGTGGGTGCTGAGGAGAGCTCCCCATAAGAGGCAAAGTCTGAGCAGAATGTTCCAGGATGTTTAGGGGTGGTGCAGCCTGGTAGGGCAGCAGGATAAAGCAGTCATGAGAAGCATGGAGTAGGGCAGTGTATTAGCCTGGATTTTCTGGAGAAATAGAACCAATGGGAGATATGAGAACTGGTTACATGATTGTGGAGGTCAAGAAAGTCTACAATATGCTGCAAGCAAACTGGAGAACCAGGGAAATCAGTGGTATAATTCATTCTGAACCTCCAGATGTGAGATCAGCTCCAGGCTTGGTGGCACAACCTGTAATCCCAATACTTGGGAGGCTGAGACAGGAGGATCGCGGGTTTAAGGCCAACCTTAGCAACTTAGTGAGACCCTCAGTAACTTAGTGAGACCTTATTTCAAAATAACAAATAAAAAGGCCTTGGAGGTAAAATGCCCTTGAGTTGGATCCACAGTACCAAAAAAAAAAAAAAAAAAAAAAGGAAAGAAAGAATAAAGAAAGAAAGAGAAAAAGATAGGAGATCAGGAGAGATGCAAGTAGGGATGTTGGGAAAGTCCTGGTATCTGAAGTCTTGGGAACCTCCAGCTCTGATACCCCAGGGCCGGAGAGGACAGATGTCCCAGTATTTATTTATTATTATTTATTTATTTATTTATTTATTTATTATTTATTTATTGTGGTACTAGGGATTGAACCCAGGGGTATTCTACCTCCAAGCTACACCCTAAGCCCTATTTTTTATTTTTATTTTAAAACAGGGTCTCACTAGGTCTCAGAGGGTCTCACTAAGTAGCTGAGGCTGGCTGCAAACACGGATCCTCCGGTCTCAGCCTCCCAAGTACTGGTATGACAAGTGTGCGCCACCACACCTGGCTTTGTCCCAGTTTTATGAGACAATACAAATTCTTCTGTCTTTTGCTCTATTGTATCCTCCATGGACTGGACGATGTCCACCCTCGTTGGTGAGAACAGGTCTTCTTTGCTCAGTCTACTGATTTTAATGCTAGTCTTTTCTGGAAATGCCCTCACAGAAGCTCCTGGGAATACTGCTTTGGCAGCCATCTGTGAATTCCTTAACCCAATTAAACTGATGAATAAAACGAACCATCCCAGACATCCACACAATAGGACTGGCTGCCCGACACCTGCTTCGGATCTTAGATTGGCCTTTCAGGGTGTTGAGGTGAGAATGCTATGAACGAGGAAACGTGGCTGATGACTTATTGGCCTGAGGCCTCAGCATACATCAGAGCCAGGGTAGGAATAGAGTCTCGTGAACAGATGCAGCTGGTCCCGTAGTTCTTCTGTTTGTTCGTGAGTCTGCTCACTTTTTCAGGAAGTGTTTATTGAGTTACTAGGAACTAAGTTCAAATCCCAGCTCCAACTCAAATGTCCCACAAGTCACTCACACTCTGTGAGTTCAAGTTTGCTTGCCTGTAAGAGAGTAGCTGCATCTCTCACTTGTGCAAATTCAATGAACTTATGCTTATGATGCCTTTAGCATCCAGTACGCAGAGAAGGCACTTAGCGTCAGATGCCACTGCAGACCACATTACCATCATCATCATCACCACTATCATCGTCGTCATTGTCATCATCACCACTGTGGCTGTTATTATTCCCCTTCCCAAGGGCATGGTTTCTGTACCAGGGCTTAAGTACTACCACCCACGTGGTGAAGAGGCCACTGGAGACTTCCAGACAAGGGCTCAAAATATTCTGTATTCTATTTGCTTCTTGCTCAGCAACGGGGGGCCTGGGAAGCACAGGCTGCTCACTCAGCCCACCATTCTTGTGTTTCTTCTTCCCCTCCCTGTAAGCTGCTAAAAGGTAGGGAGGAAGAAGCTGTTTCATTACAGTCTTATTTCCACCTCTCCAGTCTCCCTGCTTCCTTCAAGAAAAGTCAGGTTGCTGCCTCTGGCACCAAAATAACCTGAGATACAGGATTCCAAGGCAGACTTTCTTAGTGCAGCCTTGTGGAAGGCCATTCCCACCAGTGCTGCTGCCCTTTCCAGATGGGCAGTGAACACCCCACCCCACTCCAACATGCTGCTTAGATGTGCTGTGTGGTTATATCAATGCCCTCTGGACAGGAGCCCAGCAGGAGGCCAGGCATGGCTGTGCACTGCTGAGGGGGCTGTAGAGATCACATCTCAGGCTGACCCCTGCAGGGTTATAAATCAATCCCAGGCTAATCTCCCTCCCTTCCAGTGCACAGGAGGATTATGAGGCTCCAGACACAGTACCAGACTCAGAGGTGACTGGATGTCACACGTTGATTCTGTGTTGCTCATCTGTGTTTCAGCTGCTGACATGGCTGAGATCTTGCTGGAATGTTCTTTGTGGGGAGAAGACTCCCTTTCCACTCATGTCTACTAACTTCCATACTCCCTTGCCCTGCCTGAATCCACCCACCCATGCATATACACAATAAAAGTTGTCATATGCATTTGAGAAAGTCCAACACAAATCAAATATTGCACTTTGGTGACGAGGAGAGGGTGGTGTGAGATTTACATGGAGCATTGAAAGATGTCAGGGTCTCCTCTCTGTGATCTCTCTCTCTCGAGTCACTGTAGAAAGAAGTTAAGGCAAGGAAAGCCATCACCCTACATGTCTGACACGTGTGCCCATCTGAAAGCCTATCACAAATGTAGAACTGTCTCATACTCTAGCAAGTAGCAGAATTACCTGCAGGGCCTGACAAAACTCAGATTTCAGGGCCTTGCAAGAGGCCCCAAATGTCTGATTTAGTAGGTCTGGAGTCAGCACTTTTATTTGTGTGTGTGCATGCATGTGTGCGTACATACATATATACATATTCTCTTCATTGCTTTGCCAGGCACCATCACCACATTTTGCTACATAAAAATGGCTGAGATCCAGTCCAGTCCTGACTGTGAAGTAACTTGTTAATTCCCAGAGGAGGTAACACACAGAGACATTCAAATAATAACAGAAAAGGGTCAAGTTTGGGAAGAGATATAAGAAAGGGACAGAGTGCTGAGCAAACTCAGACCACAGTAGGAGAGGTCATTTCCACCCAGAGGGTACAAGGACATTTTGAAAAGCTAGCATTGAAACTAATTTTGTGGGTGATTCAATTGGGCTAGGCAGAAATAGTGAGGAGGAGAGGAGTACTGAGAATCCCAGGCCAAGGGAACCTTCCGGGCAAAGGTATGCGGGTGAGAATTGCTCCTTTTTCTGGGCCTCAGAGGACAGATCACAAGAGAAGAATTTGCAAAGCTCAGCCAGGCAGGGGGAAATTTTGAGGATGATTTCAAAGAATGGTGGCAGGACAGGGCACTGTTCTGTGGGCGAAGAGACATCAGCTGGGGGAAGCCACTGTTCTGAGCACGGCAGAGGGAGATTCACGTGGCTGAGGCCAGTGTTGGAGGCCTTAGGTGCCTCTCAGGTTGGCCTTAATGCACACAGTGGAGGAGGTCTGCATTTAGAACAAGGACCAGTGAAGAGGCTGCCTAAATAATTTGGGGTTTTAATTAGGATGAGAGCCCCTTGAGCTCTTGAGTTAGAGCAGATGTGAGAGAGAGCAGACCATTTGCATGGGGGAAATAAAAATGGTGCTGCCAAATGCTGGGGAGAAATCTGTGCAGGAGGAAGCCAGGGCTGTAGAGAGCCTGGGTGGCTCACATGCCTCTTTTGCAGCTTTATTTGGTTGAGTCCCTTGCAAATAGGAATAAATGCACAAAAATACTCTGAGGGATGGACTCATACCAGACCTAGGACTGAAGACAGCTTGTCTCTGAACACCTGTTGGCCCTTCCATTCAAGGGCAGAAATTCAGCCACAGAGGAGGAGAGACCATGCTGTCTTGTGGAGGCTGAGGATGGAGCACTGGGTTTGTGAGCCAGCCTTCTGGTAGCCTCATTCATTCCCTGCTGAGTTTCATTCCTTCCTTTCCCTGCTGGATTCTCCCATTTGCGGTACTCTCACCCATTTGTGTCTTCCACTCTCAGTGCTGATCCAGATGGGAAACATTTTCCCCTGCGTCCTGGTTGGTTAAGTTTTAGGGGATGTATGTGCATCCTTGGGAATGAGATGGATGGCTAGAGACTCATTTTCAAAATTACACATTTTGACAGTTTCCACTATACTGGGATGAGGAGAGAGAGAGAGAGAGAGAGAGAGAGAGAGAGAGAGAGAGAGAGAGAGAGAGAGAGAGAGAGAGAAAGAGAGAGAAAGAGAGAGAGAATATGAGAGAAAGTGTTTACAGTAGACTCTAGACACTTAGGTAAGTTCCACCAAGATGGGCTTGATTGTAGTCATTATTTACCACAGGAGACCACCAACCCTGTCACATGGTTGAGGGAAACCTTCCAATAATTCAGTTCCATGAACAGGATAAGGATACTTGATTTCATTTTAAGGTTCTCAGTGCTCAGATTACTTTCATATCCATCTGGATTCTTGATAGGTGCCTTATTTTTCACTTTTCAAAGAGCTTTTAAATTTAATTGATGTTACTAAGCACCTAATATGTACCAGGAACTATATCTGATTACTTTGTTTTTTTGTTTGTTTGTTTGGTGGCACTGGGAGTTGAATCCAGGGACATTCTACACCTAAGCTACACTACCATCTCTTTTTTATTTTTTACTTTGAAACAGGGTTTCTCTAGGTTGATAAGGGTCTCAATAAATTGCTTAGGCTAGCCTCAAAGCAGCAATTCTCCTGTCTTAGCCTCCCAAGTATTGGGATTACAAGTGCGTACCACCAGAGCACTTTTATATACAAATCCAGTTTAATCTTCAGGGCAGCCTTGAAGGGTTGGATTCCTTCCCTATTGTGCAGATTCTCATTTGGAAGTTTAGAGAGGTTGAGTGACTAGGTGGAGGTCACAGAGTTGCTAATGCAGTCTCCTATTTCCATACTCCTGTTGTTTTTGCTAGAAGAAGCTGCTTCCCAGTCATCTCGCCCTCTCTTTCCTGCCTTCTTCTATTCTGCTTTTCTTTGGTGCTGAAGGGCTCCAAAGAAACGAGGGGAAACCATATTCCCCAGGGCTGCTACATTCCATCACTCCAGGAGATTGCCTTGGGGAAGAACAATGTGCCACTCTTCAACCTGGTATGAACTTCCTGTGCTATTGAGCAGGCATCAACAAATGTTTTCTGTAAAGGGCTAGGTGGCAAATGTTCTAGCCTTTGTGGGCCTTACCTTTCCATGCAACTCTGCAACTCTGCTGCTACAGGGGCCAAGCACCATAGACAATAGAGAAGTAAAGGAGCATTGCTATGTTCCAATAAAACTTTATTTATAAAAGTAAGCCATGGGCTGGATTTGGTCCATGGGCCTGATCTGGCCTGCAGGCCACACTTAACTGTTCCTGCTTAGGAATGAAGGCCAGCTTGAGGTAGATGTCTACCAGGAAGGCAGTGAGTATTTTCTCTGAACAGCCAGGTCCCTCAGGATAATGTGAGTGAGGGAACTGGGGCCTGAAGTACAACTGAAAACTGAAGAGCCAAGCATGATTCGTAAACATGGTCTGTTTGCATATACTATATTTAAGATTTTTTCCAATTAGCTGCTTCCATTTAAAGATTGCATTTTACAAATCTGGAACTTCTGAATTTTGAGAAAAATTGTGAGGTCTTCTCTTGTGGAGGGATTCCCCCACATTCCTTGGGGCCATCACCTGTTGGAACTGAGCAGGGCCTCAGTGCTGCGCTTGGCCACAACCCCACATCACCCTCTTCTCACATTTAAGTTACCTGCTGTTCAGGTTTTTGATCTAAGCTTTAATGGAACTTATTTTATAAATAAATTGCATTGTGTATATTTAGGGTAGACACTATAATGTTATGAGAAACATAGACAGTACAATGGTTATTACAGTAAAACAAGTGACCGTATCCATCATGAATCTAAAAAAAAAAAAAAAGGTCAATGCTACTGAGATAGAGAATACAACAGTGGTTACCAAGGGATGGAGTTGGGTTTAGGGATGAAATTGGGAGATGTAAGTCATGTAGGTCAAAGGATTCCAAGTAGCAGGTAAAGATGTTTATTTTGCAGGTAAGAAAGAAATTCTAATTCAGATGGGCTGTCAGTTATCCTTATGTTTTCCTCTTACTGATTTTTAATTATATTTATTTATTTATTTTTGCTAAGGTTGAATGTCCATCACCAGGTTGGGGTGGTAGACTGGTGGTGGTGGTGATGCTGAAATATGGTCCCAGATAGGATAACTTTCCAGAGTAGTGGGGAGAAGGAAAAGCCAGAGGAGGCTATAAATCACATCCTGCAGAGCTTCACGGATGCAAGTCACAGAAATTCAAGCGCAATGCAGGAACTAGGCCTGGAGATGACAGATAATGAAAGGGCAACACTGACCAGAGGCGGGTGAGTGAGCAGTGGCTGAAGGACAGGACTTAGCCCAGCGGGTCCACAATGCTTGCAATCACAGGGTTGGTTTGGAGTAGGTGTGTGAACGAGTTCCACTAGCTAAAGGTTCTGAGTGTGGTAGGTAGGACAGGAAGGTCACAGTTTTGAGGGCAGCCTCAGTAATTTAGCTAGGCCTTCAGCAACTTAGTGAGATTTTGTTTCAAATAAATAAATACATAAATACATAAATACATAAATACATAAATAAATAAATAAATAAATAAATAAATAAATGAAAAGGACTAGGAGTGTGGCTCAGAAACAGAATGCCCCTGGGTTCAATTCCCAGGACCATACCACACACACACACACACACACACACACACACACACACACACACAGAAAAGGTAGACAGTGCAGTGTGCTGATGGACCAGCCTTATGGAAAGACCAGGCTCCCCCTACCTTCTTCATTGCTTCAAAGCTTCGCTTCCCTCTACCTGGGCCAAATGTTATGCATGTTTTGCGGTCTGTTAATGAATATGAAGCACCTCACCAATGTGTCTGGCTTGCCCTTTATTCATATCAGCATCTCTCCATCTCTCCATCCCTCCTCTTTATCTTGGCTCACTTCTCAAAAGAGAAGGTCCCTAAATCCTTGCCCAAGCTTAACCGTCCCCTTAGCTCCTCTCTCTTTTCTCTCCAGCCATCTCTCCATCTCTTTATTGCTTCTTCTTTTTCTCCCAAACCTACTGCTGTCTCCTACTCTAATGGAAGAAGAGACAGAGATAACTGCCTCAACCAGAGAAGCTCCTGATGCTTCTGTTTGCTCGCCCCCATTTCCTTCCCTCAAGCATCTTAAAAGCATGGTGAAGTCTCCATTGCCCAGTTGTTCATTAATCCCTTTCTGGCTATGGCCCACCATTGTTCAAGTTTGCTCTCCTGGGACCTCTCTGCATGCCACTACCATACAAATATTCACACCCCATAGCTATTCTTCAAGTGACAAAATGTTGCCTCATAGAATAATGCACATCAAAATGTAATGATTGAAATTCTCGAACCCTTTGCTCCTCATATACTTCTGCATGCATGGTTTTCTCATGGTCTTCTTTCAGGGCAAATAGTATACATCTTACTTGTTGGTGAAGAAATGGATGCTGTGAAAGGACAAGGGACAGGGTGACAAGGTGCTCAGGGTAACACCACAGCTCAGCATTGTAACCCCAGGTCTTCCTCCCCCTGCTAATTCCTCTGCAGCAATTGTTCTATTCTGGTTCTCCCATGTCTCTGGCTGTGATTTCTCAGTCTCCTTTGTTCTGGCTTCTTCTTCCTTACTTTGTTCCCAGGATTTGTCCTTATAGTGACCTCTTTGGGTAGGCTCATTAGATCCTATTCCTCTAAAATAATATCTCTTCTGTAGCTCTGTGCCTTTGGACCAGTTACCTCTCCTCTTTGGGTGTTAGATTCTTTGTTTGAAATATAAGAACATTGGGTAGTTGATAGATGCTTTCTCTACAGCTCCAATTTTAGTTGAGATAAAGACATGGAAGTAATTTTAAACAGAAATCAATATGAAAATATGTGGCCTAATAAATATGCTCAGCAAAATCGTGAGATGAATATTAATATAGAAAAACACAAATTTTATTTATATATATAAGCAATGAATAATAAAAAATGAAATTATCTTCTGTTTTTAAATTTTATTTAGAAATTACTGTAACACAAGATGCGAAAGACTTATAAGCTAAAAACTATAAAATATTATGAAAATAAATGAAAAATATAAATAAATGGGGACCATACTATATTCATGGGTGAGAAGATTCAATAATGCTAGCATGGCTCTATCTTCAAAATTGATTAAAAATTTCAACAAAATCTCTATCAAAATACCAACTTTTTGTAGAAATTGACAAGCAGATGCTATACATCTAAACTTCATCTGAAATTCCCTGGCACCCAAAATAGCCAACACAATCTTGAAAAAGAACACTGTTGGGAATTTTATACTTTATCATTTAAAAATTTATTATAGTAATGAAAATAGTATGATTCCATAAAGAATTATATAGAGATCAGTGGAATAGAATTGATAATCCGAAAATATACCCATGAGTCTATGGTCATTAAGTTTTCACAAGGGTACCAGAATAATTCAATTGGAAAAAGAGTTGTCTGTTCAATAACAGGCATTGAAACAACTAGATGTACACATGAAAAAAATGAACTTGGATCCTTATCTCACATGACACACAAGAGTTAACCTCAAGTAGGTAAGAAAATTAATGTAATAGCTAATAACATACAACTCCTAGAAGAAAGAATAGACTAAATGTTAGTGAATTTGGATTAGCTAATGTTTTCTTAGACATAATATCAAAAGTACAAGCAATAAAAGGAAAAATAGATAAATTATACTTTATCAGAATTAAAAACTTTTGAATGTCAAAGGACACTATTAAAATTGAAAAGACAATTCACAGAATGGGATAAACTATTTAGAAGCCATGTAGCTGATGAAAGACTTATCCAGAATGCATATTTTTGGAAGTTTTGCCACTCAGCAATAAAAAAAAAAAAGAAAGAAAAAACTAGTTAAAAATGGGTAATTGATCTGAATAGATGTTTTTCTAAAGATAGTAAATAAATGACCAGTGAGCACATTAAAAAAATGATTATCATCATTAGCCATTAGGGAAATGCAAATCAAAACCATGATCAGATTCTTCCTCAAACCCATTAGGACTCCTGTAATAACGAGAGACAATAACAAGTGTTGATGAGGATGCGAAGAAATTGAAACCGTTAGACATTGCTGATGGACATGCTCAATGGTGCAGTCCTTTTGGAAAATAAGGAAACACCAAAAAATACCATGAATGTTCAAAGCAGCACTGATTGAAAACACCGGAAGTGATTAAGAACCCACATATCCATTTGCTGATAAGTAATAAACTAAATATTACATATACGTACAATGGAATATTATTTGACATTAAAAGCAATGACGTTCTCACACATGCTACAGTGTAGATGAACATTGAAAACATTATGCTAAGTGAAAGACGCCAGACACAACACATATAATGTGATTCCACAAGCAAATCTAATACAGATAGTAAAGTAGAGGTTGCTTAGATTTGGGGGCTGTGTGTGTGTCTGGGGGTTGGATTGTTGGATCAGGGAGTGACTGGTAACAGGCTAGGGGTTTCTTTTGAATGATAAGAACATTCTAAGCTTAGACTGTGGCCATGATTGCACAATTCTATGAATGTACTAAAAACCATTGATTTATACACTTTAGATGGATGAACTGTATGGCATATAAATTATATTTTACTGAAGTGGTTTAAAAATAAACAGGTAAAGATTAAAATGGTTAATGCTATTATTAAGAAAGTAGTCAAATAGTCTGGTGTGGTGGCACACACCTGTAATCTCAGTACTTTGGAGGCTGAGACAGGAGAATCGCAGGTTCACAGCCAGTCTCAGTGACTTGGCCAGGCCTTCAGCAAATTAATGATGGACTATTTAAAAAATAAAAGATAAAGTAGGACTGGGAATATAGCTCAGAGGTAGAATGCCCCTTGGTTCAATCCCCAGTATCACACACACACACAAAAAACCTAAACAAATAAAAAAAAAGCAAAACAACAACAATGATTGTGGTATTCATTTATGTGGGTTTTGGAATTAGGGGCAGCTTTTCCTAAGGAGACAGTGGTTTCCCTAAAAATCCTTTCTCAGGGACTTTAGATAAAGGAGGAGAGACCTCTTTGAGCAATGGTGGGGTCTAGAGGAGGTGGCAGTGGAGGAGAGGGAGATTTAATGAAAAAATCACTCCCATTAATGTTATGTACCTATGTGAAATTGTCAATGCCAATCTCAAAATCATGTATGGAGAAAGAGAGGGAGTGGGGGGGGGAGCTCACCAAATGCTGGGCACATGCACACTCCTAGCACTCTGAATGCACTAACATATGTATAATATATATATATATATATATATATATATATATATATATATAATTTTTTTTTTTAAGAATTGTTTCTGCTTATAGCCAAGAACACATGACCACATGACAACTGGATATTCTAGGTAAGACAACCTCAGATGGGTTCCGTACTCTGCTACTATCCAATTGTTGAGCCTGAGTCTCAAATTTCCTACTCCTCACTCAGGAGGACAACAGTACTGTCTAAGCAGTGCTAAGCACCAGATATACTTAGAAACATTTAGCACAGAGCCCGTGAAGCCTTATCCAGGTCTGTCCAATAAATGTTATTTTCATCTCCTGTTTCAGAAACCCCGTCTCCAGCTCTTCCACCTGAATGGAGCGGAAAGGATCTATCATGAGGGTCTGTGTGGCCAAAGACATGAGGAAAGGGGAGGCTGGCGGGGCCCCGCTGCTGTGCGGGGGGCTCGCCTGATGCTTTCAAGTGCTCCAGGGTGGATGAAAGGATCGCATCAGCCAGCGGAGAGCTTTCTCAGTGCATTGCTGGTTCTATAAAGGAGTAATTAAAAGGACGCCATGGAGAGGGTTTCAAAGCCTGAAACCTCTCTTCCCAGAGGCTTTGAGGGTGAGGATAGCCGGTTTCCCCAGGAGGAGAGGTGGGGTAGAAAGAATAATTGACTGGAGCTTTACTCCCAACTTTGCTCAGTCAATGAGATCGTATGGTCTGAAGGCAGCTGGGTGAGCCGGGGTCTTCCAGATTCCCCTTCCACTAAATGGGGATTAAGCTTTCCCCCAACCCCCCACCCCAGCCTCTTTCCCTCCAGGAGGGGACTGTTGAGAAACAGTTTAAAGCCCTCTGACCGGTGCTGAGGGAAGACCTCAAATTGAAAACAAGCTTTCATTATGGGAACTATTGTTTCCCACCCTTAATTTCTATAATTTGGTAGTGCTGTATAATTACAGCATAAAGACATAATTATTTAGGTCTTGCCTGGCGAGTCACACGGCCATTCCATTTCGGTGTAAGTATAATATTATTGCATAATAACCTGTAGAAATCTGCACTTAATTGTGGTGGCCGACTCGCCTCTCATTGACCTTTCCATTCAACCCGTCCTGTGTGCTGGGGATCTTTCCTCAGTCTTGGGCTCCTGCCAATTAGGATATGCAAGTTCAGGACCACAGGGCAGTGGTGAGAAGGGGCGGGACCTGTGACAGCCACACTCATTACCTGGAGTGTTGTAGCTGTGAGTTGCTTTAGTGAGGACCCCAGGGTAGGAAGGTATCTGCACCCTCATGTATTCCAAACGTTCATGTCAGGCATGAAAGTGTGAGATGCTGTTCTAGAAGTTGAGGATACATCACACACACACACACACACACACACACACACACACACACACACACACACCAGCCAGATACCCCTGTTTTTGTGTGTGTCCCTGTGTGGAGTGGCTGCTGGTAGGAGTGGATGACATATGAAATAGCAAAATACATACTGTATTATGTGGTAATACATGCTACAGAGAAAAACACAATCCAGAAGGAAGCTGGAGAAGCATCATGGATGCATCATGCTAATTAGAGATGGATAGGTGAGGTGGTCCCTCCGGGGAAATCTGATGGAGGAGCATTCTAGGAAGAGGATCTGAAATTGAAGAGGCCCGGGGTGGGAATGATCTGCTCTGGAGTAGCCCGGAAGGTCAGTGCCGGGATGAGGCCAGGAAGCAATGAGGGTGGGACTAGGGATTGCAGGTCCTGGTCAACTGTGCCGTGGACCACAAGTCAAATCTGACTAGCTATTTGCTTTTTTTTTTGGTGGTACTGGGGATTGAATGCAGAGGCATTGTACCTCTGAGCTATAGCCCGAGCTCATTTTTATTTTTTTGTTTTGAAACAGGATCTCATTAAGATGCTGAGGGTCTTGCTAAGTTGCTAAGGCTGGCCTCAAACCTGTGATTCTCCTGTCTCAGCCTCCCGAGTACTGGGATGACAGGCACGTACCACCACATGTGACTGCCTGACTGGCTACTTGTTTTTATGAATACAGTTTTAATTATTTAATTGGGAGAGGCCTGAACCAACTTGTGGGTATGCAGAAGTGTTACATCTCGTTATTTGAGCGTAGTTATATGGCTGTAAATTTAAGTACAAAATACCTGGAGCTTTGAAATTAGGATTCACGTACTTTATGTGAATTATATCTCTACTTATACATGAAAATGAAAATACACATTCACTCTCATGGAGATCTGCATTGAGTGCAATGGTAATGCAGGGCAACGAGGGACTAAATGCCAGGGAGGCAGGGCTGCTTCATATTGGGGTGGAATTTTAAGCTTAAGGAGTTATATTGCTCTGCAGCAGAGTGAAAAGAAAGTCTTTGAAAGAAGAACTGGCCTATAAAAAAAGCTGAGAACAGCATGGAGGATCCTCAGACGAATGGGAATGAACCTACCATGTGATCCAGCAATACCACTTCTGGGTATCTACCCAAAAGAATGGAAACCAAACTACCCGACCAACGCATGTGTATCTATGTTTATAGCTGCACAATTCACAATTGCCAAACTATGGAAGCAGTGAAGATGTCCATCGACAGATGAGTGGATTACAAAACTATGGGATAGGTACAGAATGGAATTTTACTCAGCCATAAAGAAGAACAAAATCATGTTATTTGCAGGGAAATGGATGCAACTGGAAAACATTATGTTAAGTGAGATTAGTCAGTCACAAAGAATAAAAAAGCATATGCTCTCCCTAATATGCGGATGCTAGGGAGAAGATGGGGCATAAAAGGGACTCCAGATGAAGAAGGAGAAACCCTAGATAAGCAAAGAAGTTGACTTAACTGAAGGTGATGGATGGGGGGCACCCTAATGTGCATGATGTACTTTCACAAATGTATCAAAGTCAATCACTAAACTGCACTTGAGAAGGAGGCAGGGAGAGGGAGTGGGGTGGGAATTGGGGAAGGGGTTAAATGAGAAATGTGTGCATATATGCCTTTATCAGCTTGTACCTAACAAAGATGTAAGATTACAATGCACCAATTAATTAAAAAAAAACTGAGAAATAAGGAGGCTTACTCTTGGAAGAACAGCAGTACTTCTTATCAAATCCAGTTTGTTCCCATCTCTCCGTGTTTTCTCCTGCCTCCCATTTCACTTTTATTTTGTTTGTGTTTTGTTTTCATTTTATTCAGTTATTTTATCTTTCAGCTCAGGAATTTCTATTTGGCCCTAGTACTTGGGAGGCTGAGACAAAAGGGTCACAGGTTTGAGGATAGATTCAATAACTTAACGAGTCCCTCCACAACTTAGTGAGACCCTGTTTAAAAATGAAAAAGAATGCAGCTCAGAGGTGGAACATCACTGGGTTCAATCCCCAGTATCACAGGTTCACACACACAAAAATTCTTTAATTTGTATTTCCTTGATTTCTAAAGATGTTGAACATTTTTTCATATATTTGTTGACCATTTGTATTTCTTCTTTTGAAAAATGTCTAGTTGGTTAGATTTCCCATTTTTTGATTTGGTTATTTAATTTTATTAATGTTAAGCTTTTTGTGTATTTTTGATATTAGACCTTTGTAGATGGATATGTGGTAAAGATCTTCTCCTATTCCAAAGGTTCTCTCTGCAGGTTCTTGATGACTTCCTTTTTTTTTTTTTGCCATTTCATTCTACAAGTATAATATATTTTCTTGCTGGGCATGGTGGTGCACGCTTGTAATCCCAGCATTTGGGAGGCTGAGACCGGAGGATTCAGGTTCGAGGCCAGCCTCAGCTGCTTAGTGAGGCCCTCCGCAACTTAGTAAGACCCTGTTTAAAAATAAAGAATAAAAAATAGGGCTGGGGGTATAGCTCAGAGGTAGAATGCCCCTGAGTTCAATCCCCAGTACCACCAAAAAAAATATATATATATATATTTTATATATTTTAATATATATATATATATTTTTTTCTTTAGTCGTCCATCAGTTGATGTGCATTGGGTTGTTCCACTTGTGTAATACCAATACTTCTATGACACATGCAAGTTTCTGTGCAGGAACATGTTTCTAACTCTCTTGGGTATGAACCTAAAGTGGATTTTAGACATTTGATAACTGTGCTTCACTTTTTGGGGTACTACCAAACTGCTCTCCACAATCCTCCAGCATTTTTATTCTCACCAGCCACGTAGGAGGTCTCCGATTGCTCTACATCCTCACAATGGCTTAGTGTTGTCTGTCTTTTTTACTATAACCATCTTAGTGGATATGAAGTGAAATGTTATTGCGATTTTTTTTCTTGCAGTACTGGGGATTGAACCCAGGGACATTCTACCTCCGAACTACACCCCCACCCCTATTTTTTATTCTTTATTTTTGAAACAGGGTCTCATTAAGTAGCAGAGGGCCTCACTAAGTAGCTGAGGCTGGCCACAATCCTACAATCCTCCTGTCTTAAAATCCCAAGTAGTGGGATTACAAGCGTGTGCCACCACACCCGGCTGATTGTGATTTTTATGTAGACTGTAGCTTTGTAGCATGTTTTAAAAATGGGATGTATGTCATCCAACTTAGCCTTTTCTTTTCTAAGATTGTTTTAGTCTTTTTGGAATCCATATTATTATTAGGATCAGATTGTCAGTCTCTTCAAAAGGCTAGCCATGAATTTTGATAGAAATTATAGTGATCTGTAGATCTACCAAAGTATATTTGTGCATTAATAATATTTTCTTTCAATCCATGAACATAGGAAGTCTTCTCATGTATGTAGATTTTTAATTACAAAGTTATCAGCACAAAAGTCTTATACTTATTTTGTTTAATTAATTATTCCTGCTATTGTTTTTGGTGGTACTGAAAATCAAAATTACTTTCTTAACTTCATTTTCAGAGTATTCATTGTCGTATAGTAATACAACTGACTTTTATATTCACTCTGTGCACAATCCATGTGATTTTTGCAATTGTCTTTTAAATCAGATAAGAGAAAAACTTACAGACAAATAAATCATGTATAATACCTTCCATATTTTTCCTTATAGTTACCTTTAACAGTTGTCTCTATTGGTGTAAACCCACATTGCTGGGTGCTGTCCTTTAGTATTTCTTGTAATTCAGGAATGCTAGCGACATATTCAGGTTTTGTTTGTTTAGGAATGTCTTAATTTATGCTTCAGTTTGGTGCAGTTCATCACCGATAGGTCACTGATTAGGAAGCTTTGAGAGTGACAGCTTCTTTTGCTCCCTTCCGTTTGCTTCTTCACTGGCTGCCAGGCGACTGGCTTTCACTGTGAATTTGTTCAGTTATTTTTCAAAATTAAAATAGAGCGGGAGAGTGAGCACTGGGGTGAGGACAATTTAAAAGGCCACAAAGCTCACTGTTCTTCCTGAGCTTCTTCCTTTTTTTTTTTTTTTTTTCTTTTTCATAAATGTCACCCTTGGTTGCAAGCATTTGGTTAATTTCCAGAGTTCTAAAAAACAAATGCTGATTTTTTAAAACCATTTTTCTATAGAGAAGATAATTTTCAGAGTTTAATACTCTGCGATTTTTCCTCGATTCTTCAACTTGTTTGAATGTGTTTGTGGCAGGAATACTGAAGCATGCCCAAGAAAACTTAGGATCTAGTGGGAGAGAGAGAAGGAACATATATGCAGACGCAGGTCAGCAGAGAATAGTTAGGTATCTTGTCACTCAAATTGTCCAAGGACTTGATGTACTGGGAGGCTGTAGGAAATACAGAATCTCAGGTTCCTCTATAGACCTGCTGTTTTTTACATTTCATTCATTTATTTATTTACTACTATTAGTACTAGTATTAGTTTTATTAGTGCTAGGGATTGAATCTAGGGGAATTCTAGTTCTGACCTACACCCTCAGCCCTATTTTATTATTTTTTTTTTTATTTTGAAACAAGATCTTGCCAAGTTGCTTAGGGCCTAAGTTGCTGAGGCTGGCCACAAACCTGCTATTCTCCTGTCTCAGCTTCCCAAATCCTGGGACTGCAGATATACACCATCATGCCTGGTGAATTTTAACATTTTAAAAAGATCCCTAGATGATTCACATGCATTAAAGTTTGAGAAACACTGATGACATGCACTGTTTATTAGGTAAATCAATGCCAGTTGTCACTACTCAGAACCCCTTTTCCCCAATCTTGGTGTCTTAGCACAGCACATTTAGTTCTCACTTACATCATGTCCAATGTGGGTGGTGGAGGCTTCCCCCTTTGATGACACAAAAATTCAGGTTTTCCTCACATTTTTTTTCTTTTTTTTTTTTTTTTTTTTTTGTGGTACTGGGGATTGAACCCAGGGGCATTCTACCTCCGACCTATACCCCCTAGTCCTATTTTTTTATTCTTTATTTTGAAACAGGGTCTCACTGAGTTGCTGAGAGCCTCACTAAGTTGCTGAAGCTGACTTCAAACCTGTGATCCTCCTGTCTCAGCCTCCCAAGTACTGGGATTACAAGTGTGCGCCACCACACCTGGCTCTATCCTCAGTTTTTAACAGTGCAATATACATGTAGGTTCCAAGTTCTCTACTTAAATTAAGACAGAAAAGGAGCTAGCATACTGCCCTTTAAATGCTTGTGCTAAGAAGTAACCCAGAGAACGCCTGCTCATATTCCACTGTTGTGAACTAGTCACACAGCTCCAGTCTAACTGCAAATAAGCTGAGAAGGTAGAGATGGGGCACCGGGGTTATTTGCTGAGCACCATCTCTGCCCCTTTGTAGAGGTTCACATGATCCCACAGGGGCGATTGGAGGAAGGAAAAGTCCATCTTTAGGAAAATCATTGAAAAGGTTAGAAAGAAAGTATAATGGTTTGCGGCTTGGAAGATGCATTGGATCCAAAAGTTAAACAAGCAGAGGGAAGCATATATTAGAAGAAGAAAAGAGAACATTGGTTTCATACATGTGATACCCTAAGAAATGGGAATCAAAGTTTATTTATACAGAAAAACGTGGTGGAGGCATTTTATAAGATTTTAAGATCCTCTGCCTTCATTATAAACGTGAGTAAAATTTTGCAAAGCAGCCTTTTTTTGAGAGTTTGATTTGGATACATTCCAAGGATTGGAAGTATGAATTCTGAAATTGTTACAGAATTTATAGGTCACTGTAAGAGTGACCATACAAACTGGGTGTGGAGACATATGCTTGTAATCCCAGTATTTGGGAGGCTGAGACAGGAGGATCACAGGTGCCTCAGCAACTTAGTGAGACTCCATTTAAAAATAAAAAAAATAAAATGGGGTTAAGGGTATAACTCTGAGGTAGAACACCCCTGGGTTCAATCCTGAGTACATCAAACAAAACAAACAAAAGAAGGAGAGAAAGAAAGAAAGAGAAGAGAGAGAGAGAGAGAGAGAGAGAGAGAGAGAGAGAGAGAGAGAGAGAAAGAAAGAAAGAAAGAAAGAAAGAAAGAAAGAAAGAAAGAAAGAAAGAAAGAAAGAAAGAAAGAAAGAACTTGCAGTCGGGTATAGGGTAGTCAGCAGAAGGTTGGGCATTGAGAGGTTATACTTTGAATCTCAAATGGGTTATGCATTCATCATTCATTGGGGGATCTTAAACCAGATCTTTAATACTACTGAGCTTTATGGAGGATTGATATAAACCAGAGGTTCTCGAACCTGACTGTGAATGAGAATCATCCAGGAATCTTTCAAAAAATGCCAGCTCAAGTGGAGATGGGACCAAGACACCTATAAAAAGCTAGGTCAAGCATGGTGGAACATAACTGGAATCCCAGTACTTGGGAGGCTGAGACAGGAGGATCATAGGTTCAAGACCAACCTAATTAACTTATTGCGGCCCTCAATAACTTAGTGAGAGACTTTTTTTAAAAAAAAAAAAAAATTGGGCTGAGGATGTAGCTCAAAGTTAGAATGTCCCTGGGTTCAATTCCCTTCCACTAAAAAAGCTAGATTAGAAGCCCTGGTCTATCCCAGTGCCCTCAAATAGGCGTGGGGGCACACACCTGTAATCCTAGTACTTGGGAAGCTGAGAGAGGAGGATTGTAGATTCAAAGCCAGCCTCAGCAATTTAGCAAGATTTTGTTTCCAAATAAAAAACAAAATAGGGCTGGGGGTGTAGCTCTGTGATAGATGTCCCTGGGCTCAATCCCAAGTACTATACACACACATACACAAATACACACACACACATGCACACACACACACACAATATTTAATCTTCATAGAGATAGCAGGAGGATCTGGCTGAAAGGAGTACTCCAACCCTGCTGGATCTGGGATGTGGTCCTCACTTCTACATTTTCAATGAGCTACTGCTACTGGTCCAGGACCCTGGGCCTAGATCATCCAAAATATTTCATCAATTTCACTCAAAAAGTTGTTTCTTCCAAGTTAACCAAATTGGCCAGTGATTTTTCACATGGTTTAAATGCAGAAGAGCCTCTGGAGGGAGAAGTGAAATGTTTTGACTCTGGCAAATCCATTGCCTACTCCTGGGCCTCGGCAGGAGGTGTGAGCAGGGGCTGATCTCTCATGTCAGCACTCCCTTTCAGGGAGGGCACAGATGTGGCCTCTGGGGACACCAGGCAGACTGATAAAGGATCAGAAGGAGCCAGAGTCAGGTCATGCATCAGCAGGAGCTGTGCTGCACCACTGGCTAGGAAAGAAAGGCCAGAGCAGGAAATCCTATCCAGGCACCCACCCAGTTGCTCTCCCATGCATGACACCACAGATTCTTAATAAAAATTCTAAAGGCTATCATTGTGAAACTAATTTTCTAGATTAGAAAACTGTTACTCAGAGAAAGCCAATTCCTTGTCAACCAAGAAAGCATTTGTGTGACATCCACCCAACTTTCTTTGCATTACCAAATACTAAAAAGTTAGCTATGTAGCTGGGTGCAGTGGTGTATGCCTGTAATCCCAGTATGTGGAAGGCTAAGACAGGAGGATCGCTGGTTTTGAGATTAGTATCAGCAATTTATCAAGACCTCAGCAACTTAGAAAGACTGTTTCAAAATAAAATAGGGCTGGGGGTGTAGCTCAGAGGTGGAACACTACTGGGTTCAATCTCTAGTACTACACACACACACACACACACACACACACACACACACACACACACACATACACACACACACAGTGTCTTATATTCTAAGCCATGTTGACAGTGGGTGGAGCACCTGGGGTGCTATGTCCTGCCTTGGTGGGGAAAGTTACAGTGGCCATGATGGTAGTGTGATCCAGCTAGTGCTTCCCTCTGGTATTTTCCATCTTTCCTAGTTTGCCTACAGATAAGAAGACAAGAGGAAATTATCCATGGATGGAAACTATGGAAAAGGAAGCAATGAGGATTCAAGAATCATCACGAATTGTTTCTATGGCTCTTCCCATCCTCTGTAGTCTCCCATTTATCATTTCCAGAAAAAAAAAAAAAGAACATTTAATGCAACACAGTCTGGCTATATCACACTACATGTACTCCCTCTTACTCCTTGGCCTCCTCCGTTCCAATGGGATGTTACTAAACAGAATTACTAAGTAGAAGAAGCGAAGTCCATTCCCCACGATACTTGCAGGCTCTGCTCCTTCAGATGTTCCTATGCCTCCTTCCTCTCACCTTTCAGTCTTGGCTCTGATGCCACCTCTCAGAGAACACTTCTCTGCCCGGCCTATATGAAACAGCATTCACCATGACAGCAACTCCGTAAGTCTCAATTCTCCAAACTTGCTTCAATTATTATGGGGTTCATAATTTTTAAAAATCTCTTTACTGTCTCTTTTACCTATTTGCTAGAACAATGGTTTGCAAACTTGCTCTGAAAGGGCCAGATATATTAGGCCTTACAGGTAACATGGTCTTTGCTGCAGCTGTTCAGCTCCGTGGTTGCAGCAGATAGAACACCATGAAGATGCATCAAGATGGCTGTGTTCCACTAACATCGTGCTTATAACAATAGGCAGTAGGTTAGGTATGTCTGCAGCCATTGTTTGCTGATCCTTGATCTAGAAAATAAGTCTTATGAGGGCATTGTCTTATCTCTAATGTTATTTACAGTACTAAAAACAGGGCTTAACATCTACTGCTATTTGATGTGTTTCTTTTCTCTTTTTAATATACTTTTATTGGTGCACTGTAGTCTCATATCATAATGTATTTCAGAGTGATAGTGATACACATGCACGCAGTACTTGGTGAGCCTCCCCCCAGCTCCTCCCCACTACCTCTCCTTCCCCATCATGATATTGAGATTGGCTTTAATATTCTAACATATAGGTACAGAATGTCAGTGGAAGTGTTGTCTTTGATAATTTTCACTCCCCCCACCACCAACCTCCCCTGGACCACCTCTTTCCTTGCTCTACTGGGGGCGGGGGGGGGTTCCTCCATTATCTAAAGTCCCACTTGTATCTCTCTCACTCCATAGCTTCTGAATAGGAGAGAAAACATGTGACCTCTCACTTTCTGTGTTTGGCTAAGCTCACTTAACATAATGTTCCTGCAAATGACATAATTTTGTTCTTCTTTTTTTTTTTTTTCAGCATTAAGGATTGAACTCAGGGGCATTCTACCTCTGAGCTACATCCCCAGCCCTAGTTTTTATTCTTTATATTGAAACAGGGTCTCACTAAGTTGCAGAGAGCCTCATTGAGTAGCTGTGGCTGGCCATGAACCCGAATCCCAAATCCTCTGGTCTCAACCTCCCAAGTACTAGGATTGCAAGTGTGCGCCACCACACCTGGCTATAATTTTGTTCTTCTTTATTGCTGAGTAGAATTCCATTGTGTACATATCCCATTATTTTGTAATCCATCCATCTGTTGATGGGCACCTAGGTTGGTTCCATAATTTTGCTATTGAGAATTGTGCTGCTATAAACACTGATATGTATATATCACTATAATATTCCAATTTCAGTCCCTTTGGAAAGATACCAAGGAATGGTAAAGTTGGATCATTTGGTGGATCCATTCTCAGTTTTCTGAGGAATCTTCACACTGATCTGCATAGCAGCTGCACTAATTTGCAATCCCACCAACAGTGTTTAAAAGTTCCTATCTTTCCACAACCTTGCCAGCATTTATTGTTGCTTGATATCTTGATGATTGCCTCTGTGTAGTTTTGATTTACATTTCCTTGATTGCTAATGATGTTGAACATTTTTCATATATTTATTGGCCATTTGTATTTCTTCTTTTGTGAAATGTATATTTAGTTCACTTGTGCATTTTTTAATTTTTTTTTTTCGTGGTACTGGGGATTGAACCCAGGGGCATTCTACTTCTGTGCTACATCCCAGTCCTATTTTTTATTCTTTATTTTGAAACAAGGTCTCACTAAGTTGCAGAGGGCCTCACTAAGTAGCTGAGGCTGGCTGTGAACCTGTGATCTTCTAGTCTCGGCCTCCCAAGTACTGCAACATCCAAGTACAAGCCTGCTCCATCACGTCTGGTGGGTTGTTCGTTTTTTTAGCGCTAAGTTTCTTAAGTTCTTTGTATATTCTAGATATTAGTCCTCTCTCAGAGGAGTTCCTGGCAAAGATTTCCCATTCTGCTGGCTCTCTATGAATGAATCTATTATTTCAGAAAATGGGGACCATGAAGGAACTTAGACAACAAAATAAGTACATCATCGACTTTTTATCCTGAAATCCCACCTGCTAAAACAGTATGGTATTTCTGCTACCATGCCCTATCTTAACTCTTAAAAAAAAATTTGGATAAAAAATTAGGGAGGAAATGGGAAGAGCCAGCCAGCTGTACAATTAATATGGGGTGGGTCTCTGTGAAGGGGCTCTATCCTCTGACCTTGCTGGGCTGAGCATGGTCAAAAGTCAAAGATGTAAGTTGGTAGAACCTATAGAACACTTTAGATCATGAAGAATATAAACCTGTGTTTCCATCTCATTTGAGCTTGGGGGGCAGGAGAAATGCTGAGCATACTGAAGGAAAAGCAGAGGTGACTAATTGGATGGTATGCCAGAATGTCTAGTCATTCATATTGAGCTTCTACTTCATGCACCAATATGGTAAGGACCCAGACTCACTGTGCATTTAAAGCCAGCTCAGCCCTGAAGTGTCACAGGGGATGGAGTCAGAACAGTGTCTTCTCAGGTGTTAGCTTGGACCACTGATATGAGTCCTTGAAAGACAGGGGTTCTTAGAAAATACTACAGCCAAACAAATACCTTTCCCCTATCCCAGTATCACGAAAACATGAAAGACAACTTCACAGGCTTGTGTTAAATGTAGGCACACAGTATTTGTGCTGAGAAGATATTGGTGCTTATTAGATTATTGTCATTCTGAAACTCTTAATAAATTTTGAAGAGGCCCTCACTATTTTAATTTTGAAGAGTCTGCCACCGTTTTCATTTTGCAGTGGACCATAAAAATTATGTAGATGGCCCTTGCTCTACATAAACACACTAAACTCACACTAAAATATAAGGAGAGGAGAAACTATTTTGCAATGGAATCGAGAAAACTTTGAATGGACTCAGTTTCCCCTAAGTTGTTGCACTTGAAGTCTTTGCCAAAAAGCAGAATGGTCTCTTACAACAGATTCTTTAGCTTATAGAAAAATATAAGAATTTGGAATTCTTCTCATGTTCATTAGAAGATCCAGATTCCTGTTCTCTTCTGATGGGCAGGAGGACAGTGACCAAGAGAGGGTTAGATAATTTCTAGCAGATTAGCCAAAGTCCCTATTGAGTTTTAATTCTTTCTGAAAATATTAGAAAACCTAATTCTCAGTCTCAGAGACACTTGTCCAGAATTATCCTGTGCTGGAGTGAGGCACCAGGGTCATTTTGGAGCGCTGGGGAAACTGCCTCATTTTTATTCCTTGCATAGCCCTGATGAATTAAGCAAAATCCATTTATATTCAAACTCAGAGCTTTAGGTCTAAGATCAAAACTTGGTTTGTGTTGAATAAGCAGATCGTGCAGTTCAGGCTGCCTCCCAAGAGAGAGGAAATGAGGCCAGGCCGAGGCCACTAGGAGGATGTTGGGATAAATAGCTTGGCCAAGGGAGCTAGCTGATTTCTCATTGGACATTGAGAATAGCTCTCGTCCACGTGCATGCTGGGTGAGACAGACACCATCACGCCAGATGAATGGGAAATGGGCATAGAAATCAACTCAGGCCTTATTAGAATGCTATTTTCAAAAGGCTCTGCATATAGTCCTGGGTTGGGAGCTCTAATATACATGTCAGTTTTGTCATCAACAATTCCAGGGCATTCCAGCAGCCTAAAAAGACTTTGTTTTCATAAAGACTTCTGTCTATCCCTACTGGAAAACTTCTCTGGTGGGCTTCCTTGGAATTTTTAGATTCTAAACATTAGGGCTCTGAGGACAGCAGGGCAATTGTTTGTGGGAGCATTTCTTGTATCCAGGAAAGGGTATGCTGGGAAATGATGATATTCCTCCAGGCACAAAGACAGTCTTTGGACAGCTGGAATGAGCAAGAAAGGGCAGGGAGATTCTGCCACAGGCCACTTCTCACATCGGCTTGGCACACATTACATTTTGGAGGAATGAAGTAAGTCCCTCAAAACTCTGACCTGTAAACATGTAAAATGCCTATGTGGTCACCGCATGGCTCTGGTGTGGGCTTCAACATTTGTCCCTTGGTTGCCTAATGAGTCCCATGTAAAGTCTTCAGTTTGGCCACTATACTACACTGTGGTCTGCCCCCAGTTACTATCCACCTTAGTCTCTGACCTTGCTGCTTTCTGCCTCCATGCTTTTTATTTTGCTATCTCCTGTCTGAATTAGCTTTCCCTCCCTCCTTGTCCATTGTTTTTTCCTCCTGTGAAGTCTCACTAACCCATGGAAATGCAATTGCCACCTCAGGCCCATAAATACTTCTATGGATGCTTTATTACAATTCGAATACTCTTTAGATTTCAACCTGGAAGCTCCATACTGGCAAAGACCAGGACAGTTGCTCTCTAGCACCTGGCCTGGAGCATGTTAGCTTCTTAAGAAGTATTTGTAGAGTGGGGTGTTGTGGTGCACACCTGTAATTTAAGTACCTGGGAGGCTAAGATAGGATAGCTGGTTTGAGACCAGTCTTGGCAACTTAGCAAGACCCTCAGCAACTTAGCAAAATCCTGTTTCAAAATAAAAAATAAAAAAGGCTAGGGTTGTAGCCTAGAGGTAGAATTTCCCTAGGTTCAACCCCTAGTACCAAAAATAAAAAATAAATAAATAAATAAACATTTGTGAAATAATTTAATGAACAGCTGAATAGCATCATGAGTAAATACATAGTCTTTTGCTAGGTTATAAGCTCTCAGAAGACAAAGGCTAGGCTTTCTTGTATGTTATTTACATTGTACACAGTATTTGGTAGTTTAAAAAATTCCATTGAGGCTTGTTTAAAGAATAAGTATAGCTAGGTGTAGTGTAATGCCAGTACTTGGGAGGCTGAGACAGGAGGACCACAGGTTCAAGGCCAGTCTCAATAACTTAGTGAGACCCTGTTTCAAAAATTCAAAAATACAAAGGGTTAGAGGTAGAATGCCCCTGGATTCAATCCCCAGTATCAAATAAATACATACATATATAAATAAATGTACCATTGAAGGAACACAACTTACTTCTGTAGTTAAAAAAAGGCTGGATACTCCATGGAGAGTAGCTGCTTTGGATAGAAATACTGAGGCAGCATAAATTCTAACACACAACAGTGCCCATAACCAACTTCAGTATCAGACTTTCTCAGCCTTCTTTAACTGATCATCAACCTTTGCTTGCATGAATAGAAGTTGGTGATGAGCAGTGTAGCTATGCATCTTGTGAGCTTGGGACAGTATTGGCTAATGGTTTCTGTCCTGGAGTAAGTATTAGTTGATCCCCATTCATTCCCCAGTGTTTGGAAAATAAGTCATATGGCCACCCTTGTTGTCTGCTGAATGATATGCCTACATTATAGGTCTCAAGTAGTGGTGTTTTCACAAGGACCAAAATGTAATAGCACCTGATGATGCTTGTAATGAGGTAAGAGAGATGAGAAAAATGATCACAAATTGAAATGCATTGAAGCATCACAAGGTGAACCAAAAAATGTTGCATGTAACAGTGTCCGTATGCTTGTGGATTCCAGGGGAGGCTTCAGAGAAAACCTGGCCTTGGAGAAGGGCCAGGAAGAATAAAGGATGGATTATTCTTGCAACAATGGAAGGTTCTTACTTTTCCTACAAGACCTGGAGCAATCCTGCTTGGCTCATGTAGGTATTCTCTCTTGCCCTTTTCTCCTGTCTTTGCCTGCAGTCTGCACAGCCTGCGGGATGCCTGTCTTCCTCTTACACACTTATATAAATGTTATTCATCCTCCAGGACCCAAGCTGAGCCCCACGGTTCAGGGCTTCCTTCATCCTTGGCGATTCCTGCATATTTCAACTCCTGTATACCTTAAAGCCGGTTCAACCAGTTTGTCTTTAGCTGTATGGCATCTTCTAGTTCTTTTTTCCATTTGTAGCCATTTTTCCTTAGCTGCAAGAAAAATAAAAAAAAGCAAATCTGTCAGTGAGTCTCAGTGGTCTGGCTGGAAGAATAGAGGCTGAGAACCTGGACTGACTGGGGCAGAGAGAAGGATGAAGGGCTGAGTTCTGGGACCAGGTGCCAGCCAGAGATGAGAGCTTACCTGTGAGAAAACACCTTCCCCCAAAGCCAGAGCAAGATAAACAATCCCTTTCTAGTGACCTGGGGCACATGTTCTTATAGACATGTAGGGAGAGGGAAAGAACAGACTTCTGTGGTCTCTGGAGCTATGTGACTGTCAACCAGATGGCCCCAAGTGGTAGCGATGTTCATCCTTTCCTGATGGTGAGACAAGAACGTGCTGACTCCTCCCAGGTCCGGCTCATGCCCACTCTGCCCAGGATAGGACAGTCTGAGAATGGTGGCCTGTATGCAGGGCACAGGGAAAGTCACAGGAGGGACAGCAGGCAGACTTTCTAGCAAATTGGTACATTCTTGGGGACAGGGCAAGGATATTTCTGTAGAGTTCAAGGATTTTTCTGAAAGTGGGGACAATTCATAAAGGACAGTGATCTGGAAATGAGAGATCTCACAGGACAGAAAGAAAGAGCTCAAGAATACTTCCCTTGTTTTGATCCAGAGGGAGGAAAAACAAAACAAAACAAAACTAGGAGAGACCGAGGTACCAAACAACTTTCCTGAAAGAAAAGAGTATCCTGATGCTAGTTCTAAACTGACAATCAAGGAAACATCTATTACATGCCTTTATTATTTCTCCCTCTTCTCCCCTCCCTCCCTCCCTCCTTCTCTTTCTTTCTTCCTCCCTCCCCCCTTCCTTTCTTCTATTTTTCTATCATCTCAAGTTGAATGCAAATCTTTAGAAAGCATTAATAAGGTACTGAAATGAAGAATACCACCTCAGTATTTAGTTTGATGCATTTAACCTAGTAGGTAGTAGGTGCTCGGTGATTATTTTCCAGTTGAATGACTGGCTCGGAGTGTTTATGGAGAATAGACATTTTCTTTATCTGAGTCACTCTTGAGGACGAAACATCAGACATTAGCAAAGCCCATGGCTCCTTGGTTATTTATTTTGGAAATATCCTTTACAGATTTTAGAAATAGTTTTTGTTTAATGTAGGCTGTACTATTTATACTGTTTTTTCCACATAGTTTAGCATAACCATTTCTTTCATGTCATTCTATGGAAATTATGGAAACAAAAAATGGAAATATCCTTTTAAGGTCCCTCGTATGAGTGCTAGCTTTTGGTGCCCATCTAGTTCCATACTTGGATATTTTGTTTTTAGTGATTTTTGTGTTTTTATAAGGCTTGAGTAATGGCACATACCATAAGAGAGAAGAAAAAAGAAAAAAAAAAAAAACAGAACGAAGCATGAGTGAGAAGTCAAATACTAGAATCCAATGCTTTTTTAAAATTTTGGTACGAGGGACAGGATTTATTAATTTTTTTTTTTTTTTTGAATCGAGGTCTTGCTAAGTTGCTGAATATCTTGCAAAGTTGCTGAGACTGGCCTTGAACTTGTGATCCTCCTGCTTCAGCCTCCCGGGTACTGGGATTCAGGTGTGTGCCGCTATGCCCAGCTCCAGTGTTCTTCACAGATGAGGACAGCAGGTGCAGTGGGGCAGGTTGGGCGGAGCGTGTCTTGCCTGAGCAGAGCACAGCATCCATCAAATACCACATGCCTCCTCTGGTAGCAGCAACATTAGAGTGGATCCTAAACCCAGCCCGGACTCAAGAGGAAAACCATGACCAGAGAGGAGAGTGTTTCTTTATGAAGAGGCTAGAGCGTTTGCTGAGTCAGAAGGGGTCTTCCACTTTCTCAATGCATGAGAGATGGCAACAGACCTGCAGATCCTCCTGCTTGGGATTCAGTTTATTCCTGCCTTGTTTGTCAAGAAGCTACCTGTTGCTTTTGTCAAAGCTTTCTCTTGCTGCCACCTGTTCCTTGCTCCTCTCAGCCCAGCCTTTGAACACTTCCTAAAGTCACACACAATCTTTGAGTAGAGAGAGCAGGGATATACCAGTGGTGTTATGGTTAGCCATAGACTATTCCCCGCTGAGCTCGTATATTAAGATTCAGAGTTGCTGTAATTTAGTCATGAGGTTAGTACTGTCAGCAGTGGACAAATGCATTGTGATGGATTTACCACACCTGATAGGGTGTGGCTGGGGCAGGTGGGTCCCTAGGGGGTTGGCCTTGAGGGTCATGCTTTTGTTTTAGGATCCCTTTGATTGCTTTCTCTCTCCTGCTTCTGGCTTCTGTGATGTGAGAGCAGAGACCTGGCTCGCTCTCTCTCTCTCTCTCTCTCTCTCTCTCTCTCTCTCTCTCTCTCTCTCTCTCTCTCTCTCAATCCCCTTTCCTCCACTATGCCCTGAGCAGTAAAAATGTAACCTGCCCTGACATGGAGTGAAACTCCAAGATCTACAAAAACAAAGCAAAAAAATCAACTGTGAGCAAATCCATCTCCCTTCCTCTATGTTGTATGGCCAGTTGTTTTGGACCGAGACAAGTGGCACTCTTGACCCTTGCATTTCTTTCCTGACATCTCAACATCTCAGTGTATGGAATGTCTCGCTTAAAACAACTGTTGCCAGAGCTCGGACAAGTTTCTCCATCTAAGAAAGAGCTTGCCAGTGAGTGGATTCTGAGTCATTTTGGTTAGACCAAAATGCTTATTCCCTCAGTTCTGGGGGAGGCTCCAGTCCCTGGGCTTGACTCCAGGCACATGTTGAGAAACACTGATCTAAAGGATTAGCTTAGCAGCAGCCTCTCTGAAAAACTTTAATCCCTAAAGCCTACTTTTGTTCATCAAGAATGAAGAAGGAAAGTACCAAGCAACCCTCTTTTTTTTTTTTCCCCTGCCCTGGGACTTCAGGAAACTTTTCTGAGGAATACTGTTTGCTCAGGAAGAAGACTGACATTGCCAAGTCAGCAATTACCCTCATGTCCAATCAATGTGAACTCTGTATAGCCCACTAATCAACTGTGCTTTGCCCACTTTTGTACCTTGGATGTGCTGCTCCTATGTCCCAAAATGCCTTTCCTCTCATGGGTGACCTATCAAACACCTACTTCACCTTTCCATGCCCAGCTCAAAATCACCTCCTTTGTGAAGTCTTTTTATGATTTACCCAGACAAGTATAGGAACTGCCTGTTTTCTTCCACCAGCTTGCTTTTTATATTACTTTTTTTTTGGTGATTTGTTAAATAATTTTTTAATGCCTAGCATGTGCCAGGAACTCAGCTAGAAAATGAAAAACAAAAACAATAATGAAATAAGACCTAAACCTCATCATCAAGATTCATAGACAATTTCTGGTCACACTGGTGCAACTTATATATTTGTGCTTATATACTGGTGTACTTAGATATTCATTCTGGGTATAATAGGAGCATGGCCTCTAGAGTCAGGTTGATTGAGGTCATATTTTGTCTGCTACATCAAATTAGCCATCAGAATGTGCACATCCTTGACATTTTGTACCTCAATTTCCTTATATGTAACATAGGTACATCAATAGCACCTCATAGGTTGTCATGAGGAGTAAATTAATTAATGCTTGCCAATGGCTTAGAATAGTGCCTAAAACTTAGTAAGTACCTTTAAATGTTGGCTAATTTTCACTAGGCTCTCTTTCCCCTGGAGTATACCCATGTTTTTATTTTTATTTTTTATATATTCCAAACATTTGATGTACTATGTAGCACCCAATAAATGCTTAATAAATATTTGTTGAATAAATGAATCATTATACAACAGATTAGTTTTAAAAAGAAAAGACTCTAACTCTCTTCTAACACAGAGAATTCACTATTTATTCCCTTAAGACATTCAGCTTCGACAACCATGCATGAAACCGTATTAAGCCTGGAGAATTTTCCATCCACTCGGGGGGCTGCTATTGATTTTACCTACTGAAATATTTGGCTCCTTCATAAAATGAAAAATTATTCACAAACAAAGCAGGAAAACAGTCTTTAAATGCTTATATCTGCAATTCACATGTGATTTAACATTTTTCCTTTTGGATAGGAATGAAAAATATCTCTCTGTTTTGGATAGGAATAAAAAAAAAAATGGCTCCAAATCAATTGGTTATTTGGTCTAGAGTCATTTCGGAAGATGTATGGGAAAGAAAAAATAATTCTGTAAATGGATTTTTACTTGGAAACAGCAGATCAGAGTTTCTCTCTGGCTCAGCCAGAAACTGAGATTTTATGTATAGGGGTTTGTTGTGATAGAATTTGCCAGTTAACCGGGTCAAACATTTTGTGTGAGCCATCTTTCCACTCTGCCTAATGATTACTTGAGTAAACTGACTAACTCAATTGACTTTTATAGATGGGAAGAGTTGGGTTTGATGAGAGCAACAGCTTGACTTACAGGGACCTAGGAGACAGCTCTGCTTTTGTACTTGGTAATTTATCCCTCCTGAGACTGAAGTCTTTTGATAATAGTGTATAAGCATTCCACTCTTCCAAATCTTGGAAACAGGGTCTGTTTTTTTTCCCCAAAGGATCACATGGAGGCCAAATTGAAACCTCTCATGACCTTACTGATTCCTCTTCTTTTTATTAATAATCCTAATCACTTTACCACTTATTTAGTACCTATTGTGTATAATGGCATTTTATATGCATGATCTCTCTTACTAAGAGTGATACATTATAGTCCTTATTGTAGTTTCTGTGGCCTTGTACATGAACGCTTTTTTTCCCTCCTCATACTTGTCATAGGTCTGCCACGTATTTTGAGGGTCACCTTCCACATAGTGATTCAGGGGTCCAGGAGCATTATATCTAAAGTTTCTGGCCTCGTTCAAGTGCTCAGAACACTTCACTGTGCTTTCCCCATCCACTGGGAAAACAGGTGAATATGATGGAATGAAGAATGCCCCCCCATCCTGAGCCCCAAAGATATATTCAAGTCTTAATCCTAGGTGCCTGTGAATGTGAGCTACTTTGGAAATAGTGTTTGCAGATATAATGAAAGTGTAAGATAGTGAAGTCATACTGGATGAAGGTAGGCCCTAAACCCAATGACTATGCCTTGATGAGGAGAGTGGTGGGAAGACACAGGGAAGAAGGTCACATGATGATGGAGACGGAGACTGGAGTGGTGCAGGTGTAAGTGAAGGGTCAGTGGATCACTGGAGGCCACCAAGAACCAGGAGGGGAGTGAAGACCAGATCCTCACTCAGAGCTTCCAGAACTGTGAAGTATACATTTTGTTGTTCTACTACATAGTTTATAGTGATGTTTAATGGTAGTTATAGGAAACTAAGGGAGGATGAGGAAGGGCTTCCCCCTGCACATCCTCCAGACATTAAAGACAATGTACTCACTGGGCATGGTGGTGCACACCTGTAATCCCAGTACTTGGGAGGCTGAGACAGGAGGTTCTCAGGTTCAAGGAAGGCTTCAGCAACTTAGTGAGACCCCATTTCAAAATTAAAAAAAAATAGAGCTGAAGGTATAGCTCGGAGGTAGAATGCCCCTGGGTTCAATCCCCAGCACTACACTACATGCTACACACACACACACACACACACACACACACACACACACACACACACTGCATTTCTGCCTTCTGAATCATTCCAGTGAGAAACCTACCATCATCCTTATTTTTGCATTTGCGTACATCATGTCTATTTTCTCTGGCTGCCTTTAGGGTTTTCTTTTTATCACTGGTTTTAAGCATTCTAGTTATGATGTGCCATGCAGTGGTTTTCATTAAGTTTATCGTGCTTTGGATTCATCGAGCTTCTTCGACGTGTGGGTTGATTGTTTTCATCCAAATTTGGTTGTTTGACATTGTTGGTGCTCTGTTTATTTTTATTTTTGAGGCATTTTCTCATTTGGAATAGTTTTATTGCTATGTCTTCAATTTCACTAAATACTTTCTTCTGAAAGCTCATCTAATCTGCCACTAATCCCACCCAGTGGATTTCTCATCACGGACATTAGACTTTCATCTCTCCAAGTTCAATTTTAGTATTTTTTTAAAAAAAAATTTACATGTTTCTAGTTAACAGACTCACACCTTCCTATACCATCTTGAACACATGAAATATAGCCATTACATATTTTCTAATGTCCTTGACAACTAACTTTATGACCTGTGTTATGCCTGTCTTATCCTTGTCAGTGGAGGTTTGAATTTTTCCTCTCCATAGGTTGTATTTTTCTGCTTCTCTGGTAATTTCTGGAAGATAGTCTACATTATTGAGTGTCATTACTTTGGTGTGTGCTGGATATATTTGCATTCTTCTAAATATTTTTTGAATTTTGTCCTAGGACACGGTAAAGTTACTTAGAAACACTTTTGTCCGTTTTCACATCTTTCTTTTGAGCTGTGTTGCAAAAGACCAGAGCTGCATTTAGGGATAATCTTTTTCCATGATGAATAAAAGACATTTCTTAGGATTCTGCTCTCCTTTGAATTATGCAGAGTTTTACTTTGACTTTCAGGACAGGTACTATCCTGGTCCTCCCTGACTTCTAGGCCTCTTTCCTGCTAATTTTTTCACTTTATTCTTTTTTTCTAGGATCAAGCCACCCCCTCCCCAGTCCCTGCCCTCACCACTATTCAATGTAATAGGAACTTTTTCAAGGTATCTGAGTCTCTCTCTCTCTCTCTTTCTCTCTCCCTCTATGTTTTTCTTTTCTTGTAGTCTTCTCTGCAATCTCTAGGCACTTTAGCTTTTGCAAATATATAGCTCTGTCTCCTCAACCAAGAGAAAAGGCTGGGTGGGATGTGGAGGGAACACACATAAAGTGCTACATGCATTCATATCTGTGTCACTTTGAACCTCATTATAATGCACAATTACAATGCACCAATAAAAGGAGAGAGAGGGGGGGGGAGGGAGAGAGAGAGAGAGAGAGAGAGAGAGAGAGAGAGAGCGAGCCCTGGACTCTGCCTGAGTTCCTCTTGCTTCACTCCCCAATCTGAGCTGTGGTCTGGGAGATTCCTCTGTACAGTAAACTGGGCAGTTGTGGGGCTCACCCTTTGTTTCCTATCTCTTAGGAATCACCAGCCTCATTGCCTGGGATCTGCTATATGGAATGGTGTAGGCTCCTAGATTTTGTCTGGTTTTCAGTGTTTTGTTTTGTTTCAGATGTGAGGTTAATCCTATCTCATTTCTCCATTTTGCCTAGAACCTTGAGGTGAATTAATCAGGGCCAGGAATCCTTTGACCCTCTTCCCATTGAGAGGCCTGGTCTGTGTCTCCTCCTCTTATATACAGCCAGGCTCTGGGACTGCTTTGATTAGCAGAATACAGCAGAAGTAGCACCTATGCCAGATTTGGGGTCTGGACTTTTAAGAGACTGGACATCTTCTCTTGGAACCTTAGCATCTTGGTACAAGAAAGCCCACCACCGTATAGAGGGTCTTATATGGAGAAAAACAGATGCCCTTCTGCCAGCTTCAGTTAACTGCTAATCGACAACCAACACCAGCCACGTGAGTGAGTGATCTTGGATGCAGATCACCAGCCCCAGTCAAGCTGTCCCAGCAGATGCCACATGCAAAAAAGACAAGCTGTCCCTTTAAGCCATGCTCAAATTGCAGGCGGTTGAGCAGAGCAAATGACTGGTACTGCTCTAAGTTGCTAAGTTTGGAGGCAGTTTGCTGCACAGTCACAGATACCTGGAACACCCACTTTAACAGGCAAGAGCTCATTGTTTGGCCCACTAATGGAAAGGGGGCCAGGAAACGCAGTTTAACATGTACTTCAAAGGAAGAAAATGTGGATTTGCGGAGCATACACTATTATGCCCTCACTTATTTTGGACATTCTGCACAACATTTCAGAGAGGTTAAATAAACAGTATGCCTGTCTCAGCCAATATTCTCAATGCCGGAACCAATAAGCCTGGCCACACACCACTTAGAGGAAAGATTTATTTGCTCATAGTTTTTGAAGGTTTTAGAGGTTCAGTCCATATCAGGCTAGGTTTGCAGAGTTCAGGTCATGGAGGTAGGAAGTGGACAGAGGCAAAGCACAGGCTCTGCTCTCACATCTTGGAGGGTATAAGCAGAACAAGAGAGAGTGGGAGAGAGAGAGAGACAGAGAGAGAGAGACAGAGAGAGACAGAGAGACAGAGAGAGAGAGAGAGAGAGAGAGAGAGAGAGAGAGAGAGAGAGAGAGAGAGAGAACACATGAGCATGGGAGGGAGGGAGGGAGAGAGGAGAATACCATATATAGTTCCCAAGGCCATATCCCCAGGGACCCCTCCTTAGCAACCAAGCCTTTCTACCTTGTTCCCATGAGGGCTAGGGGGACATGCTAAATCCAAACCATTACAATGTCCAAGGCCACTGAAAGTGAGTGGAAGGGGTCAAGTTTTGCGTGTCTCTTTGGATCGTAAACCTGAACTCTTTCCTGCCCCTCTATCCTTGTAGCCTTGAGTCATCTGTGTGGCTAGGACCCTGCCCTAATTCCTAGCCCTCCTTGTACATTCATCAGTTATTTTTCTTTTTCTATATCCCCATCCTCGCTACAGGATGGGAGCTGATAGGAGACTCAGGAGACAAAGTAAAGGAGGTCCAAAAATAGGGAGACAAGTGATATTCAACTATATGGGAAAGCAAGCCCCCCCTCTAAAGAGCCTGAACATGCCAGATTTAAAAAAATCTAAGGTTGCTATTACATTTAGGGAACACACAGGGTCAAAATTCAGGGAGTAGGAATATGTTTGTGGGGGTTCTGAGTGGTTCCAGAACTAGCCTTGTGACTGACACATGGCTAGTGTGGCTCAGGGCCTGGCCAGAGGAACTTGCAAGCTCAGGGCTGGGACTAACATTTGCTCTATTGCAAGGGACCTCTCTCAGGTTGGCATAGGTTTACAAAGGAGCCCCTCTCTACAGCTCGTTACTGCTGACTCTGCATCAACTATTTTTATGTGTCAACTTAGGCTATAGCATACCAGTGATTCTATCAAAACCTAACCCAGGTGTTGCTGTGAAATATTTTGTAGGAGTAGTGAGCATCTATTCTTAGTTGACTCTATGTGAAAGAGGTTATCCTTCATAATGTGATTGGCCTCAGCCGATTGGTTGAAAGGTCTTACAAGCAAAACAGGTTTCCCTGATCAATGAATGAGAAGTTTTGCTTCAAGACCTCAGTGTCAGCTTCTGCCTTTATGTTTCCACCTTGTCAGCCCATCCTATGAATCTGGAACTTGTCAGTTCCTGCAATTGAGCCAGACAATTCCTTGAAATATCTCTTTCTCTCCTCCTGGCCCTGTTTCTCTATAGAATCCTGACTGACACATGCTTTACGAGGGATGCATGCAGCACATACAAATTACACTCCAAGAACACACTTGAATCCTTTGCGAAAGCATCAGAGAATGTGGCTACTAACATCAACTCTGATACAAATATTCCAAGGGGACCAGACGCTACCACCGACTTGACCTGATCTTGGTGGCATCAATTACACCCTGGAAAAGAGAAAAGCAAGTTTTCCTAATCTCCATTGCTCAGCCAACCAATGTGTGCTCGTCTTGGAAAGCTGACTTCTTGCCCTGGATACCCAGGGGCCTCTCAAGTGGTGGAGTGGCCTCTTGTATCACATATTCACCCTGAAACCGGGATTTGAGTACTGTGGGGACCAGAGCAGCTTTAAGGAATGTCCTGATGGGCAATTATCTGCCTCGCACACCAAAACTGGGCACTGCCCACTGGAAGGTAGTGATTTAAACTCTATGCACACACCGCTGGCCTCTGAATTAGCTGCAATGTCTGTGCCAAAAGGAAGAGAATGAGGTATTAAAAAAAAAAAAAAAAAAAGAGCGATCTACAGCCAGTGTCATTATGAGCAGCTCAATGAAGACGTCTGCTCCCTGCCCAGTGGCAGTCAGAGCTGCAGATAAGACCCACAGCCGTGTGAAGGGGATGGAGAATGAGATGTGGAAATATTATCATGCCATTCTATAAATCAGTGGCACATCCTCACTTTGAATACAGCAGCTGGGGCCAGCTGTCTTATCTCAAAGAGGATATAAATGAAAGGGTAAAAGGCCAGCAAAGGGCAGTGAGCTGATTAGAGGCATCAGGATGAGGAAGGGGCAGGAGGCAAGAGGGTGGATTTCACTGGCAGCGAGAATGCGGATGATTAGAACTCTGTGTTACAGAGTCGTGTGGAGTGGCGAGAGACCAGGTAGAGGTAAATGAAGAAATGAAGGGCTCCCCAAAGGCCAAGTGGGTGTTCCTATTTATCCTGCCTCATGAAACTAAATGGCAACAGATTTGAAATGGATGAAAGGACATCTCTGTTACTGCACAAGGTGCCTGGTTTTCAACTGAGTGTGTGGGAAGCTGCCTGACGTATTGAGGAGAGTGCTGGGGAGGCCGACTCTAGTTGGGTGGGTGCGTCTGGCCATCTGGCTTCTCCTCCCTGAACCTCAACATCTCCTCTTTAGCTCACAGGGGTGGGGCCATATTTTTTCAGGCCTGTCCACCTCTGAAGAGCTTTGATTTTCTGCATATCCCTGGTGTGAGTCTGGGCAGCCTAGGAGACAATGCCCTGCTGCTGCGTCCTTTCTTCTTTTCCTCCCCCTACTGGAAAGGAAAGGAATAGGCAGGCTGGGGTTTGGGGTGGTGGAATGGCCAGGGATTCCTGAGGTCTTGATAGCATTCTACTGCATGTGCCTGGGATGCTGATGGGATAGAATATTGAGAGATATAAATTAAAGACTCTCTTAGACAAATTAAAACCTCTTTTTAAATCCCAGAGTAACCCTAGCTCATGCTTCCCAGCCTTTTGACTTAAGTGAATTATCAAATTATTTCTCTTTCCTGAGCCTCAGTTTCTTTCTGAGTGGGGAAAATATGATCACCTACCGTCTAAGTTTTACCTTCCAGGCACTAAGCCACACAAGCTGTGTTTAGTAAGTGAAGGCTATTATTAAAGCTACTGTTAAGAAGATTGGCACAAACCTATAGGTACTTTGGCAAATCAAACTGGTAATTAGTGGAATATTCAGGATTCAAAAACCAGCCCATCATCATAGGAAGTGTGTGTTTGTTCCCAAAAGAATACAGGGCTTCCAATGATGTCAAGCTGTCCACAGTCCAAGGCCCATGTTGATTGACTGACGCCACGTGTGTGAAATAGGTAAGAAGCACCATGAGAGGTCAGGAAAGGGAAATGGTAACTTGAGCAGGCTGGATAGTCATGGAAAGCTTCCTGGAGGAGGTGTCATTTGAGTTGGGACTTGGTAAAATGTAAGACTAACGTGATAGCTATGGAGCACTCACAGAAGGAGCAATTGCCGGCATCTGCCTGCAATAGAGAGCACACAGTTTTTGTCTTTCTGCGTGTGAGTTTTTTCTCTTAACATAGTAACCTCTGGTTTGATGTATTTTGCTGCAAATGATATGTTATTGTTATTTTTATGGCTGAATAATATTCCATTATGTATATATACCATTCACACTCTCCAAATACGTATCCTTAAAATAATAATCTTTGTGTGTAGACCTGAGGGTTGAACCCAAGGGAACTCTACAACCAAGCTACATTTTCAGCCCTATTTCAGTTTTTATTTTGAAACAGGGTCTCACTAAGCTGCTGAGGGCCTCACTCAGTTTCTGAGGTTGACCTTGAACCTGAGATCCTCCCGTCTCAGTCTCCCAAGTACTGGGATTACAGGTGTGCACCACTTTGCCTGGTTAATATCTTTAAAAGGCAATTAAACTAGCTACTTGGAGGCTGAGATGGAAGGATCATGAGTTTCAGGCCAGCCTGGGCAACATAATGAGATCTATTCCATACCCAACAAAACAGAAAACAAACAAAAAACATTTAAAAAACAACAAAAATGCTTAAGAAAAAAAAAAAAAAAAAAAAAGAGCAATTCAGCAAGGCTAGCTTGGGCCTGGGAAACAAGCCTGCCTTCTTTGAGTTGAAAGACCCAGTATGGAGATGATAACGCTGAAGAAGAGGCAGATTACAAAGGGCCTTAGAATAGACGCAGTTGGGACCTAGAGTGGGCACAGGCTTCTCCACACCACACCAATGTGTTTGGGAAGCTCAATGTAGCAGTTGTGTGTGGGTTGAGGACAGAGACAGCATCCTCAGCTGCCAGAGAGCTAGAGACGGCCACTGCCGGGCAGTGAGCTCCTAGTAGAAGAGAAAGATAGAGGCTTGGGGATCAAGGTAGGAAAAGAAAGACTGAGTGGCAACAGCAACAACACAACCTCCTGAGGACCTGCTGTGCGCCGGGCTTCCCTTACTGCATGCCTGGGATCTTCATGAAGAGCCTCATGAAGCTGGGCATGGTGGTGTACTCCTGTAATTCCAGTATTTAGGAGGCTGAGACTGGAACATCACAGGTTTGAGGTCAGCTGTGCAAGACCCTCAGCAGCTTAATAAGACCCTGTTTCAAAATAAAAAAATTAAAAACAATAGGGATGGGAGTATAGCTTGGATGTCGAATGCCCCTGGGTTCAATCTCCAGCAGTAAAAATAGGTAAGTTAAAAATTAAAAAGAACCTACTGTGCAATACTCTGTCTGACTTCAAAATATATACACTTGAGAACACACGCCTGAAGTCAAATCCCTGATCAACTACTTAACTGCAGAAGCAATGGGGCTAGTTACCACCCCAAGTGCCAGTTTTCTCATCTTCTGAATGGGGCAACATTAAAGACAGTGAGTGAAAAATACCTGACTGCATGCAGGATGAATGCTCTTGTTATCATCTTTATTTTTAAAGATTGCTCAAAAAAGTTTTAGAGCCAGATGTGAATGGAGGCACATGAACTTAGACCAAAATGAATCCAGAGTCCCAGTGGCAGAACCTGAGAAAACGCTGCTGCCACCGACACAAACAGGGAAATTGGTTCTTGAGGAAACGTGATAGTCTTGCTTGGATTTCAAGGTGATGGCCCAACTTCCAAGCAGAAAAGTTTGACAGGCCACTCGAAGCATAAAGCCAGATCTTGGGCAAGACACCAAGATTCTAGAGGAAAATTGAGCCATTTATCAAGTGTCTAAATATCTTACCCACGTCACAACAAATATCCAGATTTTTGGAACCCTTTTGACATGGATTTAAATGCCAACTTTTTATCACAACTCGGTTTGTGTTCATGGGCAGACAAAAGACCTCTTGTTTTTCTCAAGGTTATGATTCCAATTTGTTTGCCAAGATCTACATGGCCCGAATCACTATTTCTTTCTCTGCCCTTTGGCCGGAGACGAACAAAGGGTTAAACAGGAAGTGTTCTTGTCTTCCAGCCTTCCATTTCTCTATTATTCACACCTCGACACATCTTATTTCCTTACATTTTTGGAACTGCAGTGCAATTTCGGTGATTAACTTTAAATTGGAGATAATACTCCGACAGGCATTACCATAATGTCAAAACATTTTCTTACAATGATTTCTTAACCTCCTTTAAATCACCCTTTCCCTGCAGACCTCTATTAATGTAATATGGACATGGCACCAGAACTCAGAGCTGTAGGAAGGAGGACTGGGAACCAGAGATGCTTATCAGACATGATCAAGGCCCAGGGAGAGACAGCAGGACAGAGCTTTGTGTTCTTCCGGGTGGCGGCCTGGGAGGGGAGGGCGAGGACGGTGCTGGAGCAGCTTCTGGGATGTTTGGGTTAGAGCGTGGCTGGTAGGAGCTCTGTTCCCATTGTCACATCTGTTCCCATTTCCCAAATGGAGCATGCATTCTGGTGAAAAATGAAAACAGCTTGGCAGGCCAAAAATAGTAGCTCGGCTCCACATGGAGAGGCTTAGGGAGCAGACAGCGCCTGCTAGAAGCAGAAGTGGAAATAATACCATAGAAAGTGAGTGTCTTCAGAGTTTTCAAAACATTTGCTCGTAGTATCTACTTTGAGAATCCCAGCCACTTTGTGGAAGGAGGCGAGGTTAAGCCACATCGGCCTCGAGTTAGGGAAACAGGGGCATTTTAAGGGATTCACCTTAAAGGAGACAGTGGCAGTGCAGGGGCAGAGTCAGGGGGCTCCGCTTTGGAGTGAGGAGAGGGATGAGTTCACATGCAGCCCTGTTCTGTCTTTTGCTGGCTCTGAGGGCTGGGGAAAACTAAAACAAAAACAGAAAACAAAACAGAATTGCTCAGAGCTTTCCTTTTTGAGATTATAATAGCAAATCCCCTTAAAGTGAAATTTAGAGCCAGGTGCAATGGCACATGCCTGTAATCCCAGTGACTTGGGAGGCGGAGACAGGAGGATCTCAAGTTTGAGGCTAGCCTGGGCAACTTAGCAAGATGCTGTCTCAAAATAAAAATAAGAAGGACTGGGCATGTACCTCGGTGGTAGAGCATCCCTGGGTTCAATTCTCAGCATTGCAAAATACATACATACATACATACATACATGAATAAATAAATAAATACATGAGTGAAATTTACATAGGAAGTCCTCCATCATTGGTAGTAACTAACAGTATTATTATTAGAGAAGAAATAGCAGAATATGATAGACCTGGAGCTAGAACTTAAACCTTCTCAGTGTTGTTTTTCCTGTTGCCACTACATAATGCGGCAGGGTGGGGTCAGATTGAGCAAGGAGTCAAGTCAAGCAGGATAGACTTAGTCACTGCTGTGGTCAGAACCCGGTCCCTAGTTCTTTGGACTTAACAACCATCAGGCTGAAATGTCAGCGCCTTGTATGTTTTTCAGTGTTTCTACACCAAACGTCATTCTCTAGCTCAGGCTTCCTGAGCTTCAACCAAATACTTTGTTTTCACGACTTGTCTTCATCCAACAGGGAGTAGTTTAAGTGAAAATGTTAGTGCTAGAAAAGTCCACTTTTCAAGGAAAAGAGACTCTCAGAATATAGAATAGGAGTTGCAAAAATAATGGACAAGAAATGTGGGCTGCATTTGCCAGGTCCCATGGCGGGCGTGCCTCTCTGGTTTTTAGGCTGTGGGAAGTCGAGAGGAAGGAAGAAGGAGGATTCTGAGAGTATCTCCTCTTTTGGTGCCTCTCCTGCTATTTCTGGTAGTGGCTCTAGCCGCCAATGAACTGGCTCTTCTGTGGCTCAGCTTCTACCAGGTGCCATCTGTCCCGGGCTTTGTACCACCGCCTTTGTCCCTTGAGCCTCAGATGGCAATGGTTTCCTCTGTTGCTGATCTCTGGGCTGCGTCATAGTCCCCTCCTGGCCTCTCAGGTCTCTCATCATCGCTGTATGTCATCAATCCCCTTTTGCAAATGTTCCGAGCAATTTATCTTTTCCAGGTCAGACCCGGAATGAAACACCTTCTTAGTTCCCAAACTTGGCCTGTTTCCTGAAAACATTCATACATGCTTCTAGGACAAAATGGAGTTTATTGCTTTGACTAGACCCAAATAGTCACTTATTTAGGGGTACAGATATAACCATAGTGTGGTCTATGGAAGTTCAGGAAGAGGATTTCTGAATGGTAATAAAAAGTAAGCACAGTTGGCTCTTTGTATCCATGAGTTTCACATCCTGTAAATTTGACCTACCAAGGATTAAAAACATTTGGAAAAAATATATATTGTGTCTGTACTGTACAGTGCAGGCTTTTTCATGTCTTTATTCCCTGTCCAGTACATTTAACACCAACTACAAAGAATTCATGTAGTATTAAATATTAAAAGAAACCTAGAGATGATCCAAAATACGGAGGGTGATCTAGGTAGGGTATATGAAATCCTATATCATTTTCTATAAGGGACTTGAGCATTCATGGATTTTGGTATTTGTGAGAGGGTCCAGGAACCGGTCTTTCATGGATACAGAGAACTACTGTAATTAAAGTGTTGTGTAGATGTTACAGTAAATCATAAGGAGGAAAGCAGGGAGAAAGACCAAAACTGGCAAATGAAAATCATGTCATTAGTGACACACTTAATTCACTGTTTTTTCAGACCTTCATAATTCCACTTTGTAATTACACTATAAACATTTGTCCAGCGAATCATCCTAAGAATCAAAGAGGACTTAAAATGATTCCCTTATGTCTAAAGCATGAGTATTTACTTCCATAAAAAAAAAAATCTTGTTTGGGACAATTTGCTGTTTATGAAGGCCATCAAGAACAAAGCAAAAGTCAGACACAGTTCCGGTTCTGCGAGTCCTTGGGAGAACTTGCTGACTTTTTTCTGACTTTTGATGGCTCTCCAGTTGCCTGCATCTAACATCCAGGGACTCTAGGTGCACAGGGACCAGGGCCTGCCTCCGTGTGTGTCAGGTACCTGACCAGAGTTAAGGAGATCCTGATGGGAAGGTGGTGAGAAACCATGGGAGGGGATGGTCTCAGGGTGGATGTGCTAACGTGTATACTCTCCAAAGTTCAGCAGGTTACTTAAGTTCTTTGAGCCATCCTCACACTCTTAATCTGTAAAGTGGGAATGATAATCCTTAGTCATAGAGAATATCACATGTGTTACTATTTATAAAGTGCCAACAACACAGAGCAGAGATGTGAAAAGGGGTAGTTGCGTTCAGCTACACCATTTCCACTCCATCAAATTGTCGAATCTTTAGAATAAACTCAGACCCTAACTATTCTCCTGTTCCTAGTAATTTAGCCTGAGAGTCAGCATTTCCGCTGGCAGAGTATCCCCATGTTCCATAGACCACCAGTGCCCCTTCAAATTGATGCTCTTCAAATAAAGAGGTGCTAAAATGTGCAGGTTGGTGGGATTAATTGGCATCAACAAATCTCAACAGTATTTCTTTATAAGACTAAGACTCTTTTGGGGGGGAAAGAAGAGGAACTAGAGATTGAACTCAGGGGCTTTCTACCTCTGAGCTATGCCCCTAGCCCTATTTTAATTTTTCTCTTGAAACAGAGTCTCACTAAGTTGCCGAGGGCCTTTCTAAGTTGCTGAGGCTGACCTTCCTGTCTCAGCCTCCCAAGTATTGGGATTACAGGTGTGTACCACCACGCCAAGCTAAGACCAAGACTTTGGATGTGCGAGCTGCATTTTCACTGCGGGTAGTAATTGATCGTTACACTAATAATTCTCAAAATCTCTGAAACTTGATTTTGAATTGGAAGTGTGGGGTAGATCTCTTGCATTAGACTATTTTGGACTTCTTTGGGAAGAGGCTCATCTACCAGCCCCTCCTCGTGAGAACAATTGCTTTCTAATCTTGAGTTACTTCCCCGAAGCTCCACAGCATGACACTCTAAGTTCTGCCTCAGGAAACCATTTCACCTTTTTTTTTTTTTTTTTTTTTTTTTTTTTTTTTTTTTTTTTTTTTTTTTTTTTTTTTTTTTTTTTTTTTTTTTTTTTTTTTTTTTTTTTGCAGTACTGGGGATTGAACTCAGGGACATTCTACCTCCGAGCTACACCTCCAGCCCTAGTTTTTATTCTTTATTTTGAAACAGGGTCTCACTAAGTTGCGGAGTGCCTCACTAGGTAGCTGAGGCTGGCCGCGAACCTGGATCCTCTGGTCTCAGCCTCCCAAATGCTGGGATTACAAGCATGCGCCACCACGCCCAGCTTCATTTCACCTTTTTCATTTCCAAACTCAGGACAGTGTCTGGGCATCCCAGGTCACGATGTTGTCTCTGAGCCCTTTGATTTTTTTGGACCATGAGTGGATGTGGAAACTTTTAGTTTCTATTTGTCCCTGGTCAAAACGGAAATGGCCATTCTGCATGACTGATCCTGTGGTTCCTTCCTGCAACTCTGTTTACTTTTCAATGATGCAGATTCACCGGGTCTTATCATTCCTTTCTCCTTTCTTTCAATGAAAATAGGCCAGTGAGAGAGTGTAAAACTGTGTATAGATAAGAAGACAAAAATGTAGATGTCAGAGAAGAATCCTCAGGCAGAAGGGAAGGGGAGGCCCAGGAATGGCTTCAGTGTATCCTTGTGATGTTGCTGTTTCTGTGGGGTGCATATGCTGGCTTCTGCTGATGAGAGATGTTTCACTGGGAGGCAGTTGAATGAAGGGATGGTAACAGGGCTCCGATGATTGAGTTGTTGGAGAACAGATCAATGTAAGCTGGGAATAGGGCAAGGTGAAGAACTTCGGTTCCTACTAGCTTAAAAAGGCAGATGCTTATGTTGTAAGGTGGACCTCAGTGGTGTTCCAGAATGCAGGGCTGTGTAGGCTAGAGAGAAGTTTCCAGGTAGAGCTGAGATATATATTTGTTTTATCCATCAAAGGAACAAAGAGAAGAGTGAACATGCACATCAGAGGTAAACTTGAAAGATGAAAATGTAGAGATCCAAGAAAGGTCAACAAAATTGACTAATAAAGGATGTTGGCATCATACAGGGACCAGTGAGAGCGGAAGTAATTATTTTCAGAAATGTGGAAAGACCAAGCCAGGCATGGTGGCGCACGCCTGTAATTCCAGTGCTTGAGAGGCTGAGACAGAAGGTTCACATATTAGAGGCCAGCCTTAGCAACTTAAAAAGCCCCTCAGCAACTTAATGAAACCCTGTTTCAAAATAAAATAAAAATAAAAAGGGCTGCTGGGGTGTGGCTTGGAGGTAGAATAGCCCTGGGTTCAATCCCCACGACGAAAAAAGAATGGAAGGAAGGAAGGAAAATGAAAGGAGGGAAGAAAGTGAGGTAAAGAAAAGAAAGAAAGAAGAAAGAAAGGAAGGAAGAAAGGAAGGAAGGAACGGAGGAAGGGAGGGAGGGAGGGAGGGAAGGAGGAAGGAAGGAAGGAAGGGAGGAAGGGAAAGGAAAGGAAGAAAAGTAAAGAAGGAAGGAAAGGGAGGGAGGTAAAGAAAAGAAAGAAAGAGAGAAGAAAAGAAAGAAGGAAGGAAGGAAGGACGGGAGAGAACAAGCTGACTCCATACTGAGGCTATTTCCCAGTCCATCAGGAGGAAGAGCTGAACTCTGCAGGAGCCGGGTGTGAGCAGAAGCATGGAATGCAGATTTGTTCTAACCCAGGTTTCCTGTACTGATGTTTTCTTGGCATCCTGAAGGCTGGCTAGGGACAAGACACAAAACCAAGAAAAGACACAAGCCTGCTTACCCCTCCATGTTTCTGAAGTAGGGAGAACGTGCGCCAAGGTGACCACCATTTCCTGGGCGCATTTCTGATGGGGCTGAGTATGTGTTGGGAGCCGTGCTCTTACTGTGTAGACAGCGCAGATAAGAGTGGGACACCACTGGCAGAATTGTGGTTGAGAAGAAAGCAGAGTAATCATGCCATCCATATAATAAAAGTAGAGGAAGCAGTATCATCCAATGGCCTGGAAACCCAAGGAATTCAAGAAGCACCCAGGCCAATGAGCTGGAACTGTTCAGAGTGTTTAGGTTGAAGGAAGTCAGTCAGCCATTGGGATGAGATGGCCCAGAATAGCCCATAAAATAGGAGGCAGAAATGGATAATAGAAGAAAGCATAGTTCTTTTGTTTGTTTGTTTGTTTTTACTTTTGTGAAAGCACAAAATAAAAGCTGAAACAACAATCCATTGAACAGCGATGTATCTCTGTGATATAGTGGAATACTTGGAATTGACTGCCGGCCCCACAGGGCAGCGAAGTTCGAGGTGATAATTGGGCCACTATGCTGGGCATGGTAGCATACACCTGTAATCCCAGTGCTTAGGAGGCTGAAACAGGAGGATTGCAGGATTGAGACCAGCTTTAGCAACTTAGCAAAACCCTCAGCAACTTACTGAGATCCTGTTTTAAAATAAAAAATAGGGCTAGGAGTGTAGCTCAGAGGTAGACTGTCCCAGGGCTCAATCCCCAGTACCCAAACAACCACCACCAAAAATAAGGAAGAAACCACTATAAAAGTCCATTTCTGTAGACCATATCTGAAGGAAATACTATTAAGCAGAAGGCTTCAAGACAACTAGAAATCCTACCAGAAGGCGAACAACACTACTAATATGCATTATTTATCTATCAAGCACTTCCTCACTGTAAGCCCAGCATTTATTTGGTACTAATCTTCCAGCAACTAAGAAAGGCAGTAATCTTAGCACTACTTCAAAGAGGTTTGTTACTTTCCTATTAGCAGTGGCAGTGCTGTGTTTTGAACCTGTATTTATTCTGCCTCAAATGCCAGGTTTGCAGTGTGGATCATTTGCTCTCTCTGTAAGTCAGTCTGTTAGCACAGTGGAAGATGTTTGCATCTGCCCACGAAGAGAGCGTGATGGAAGCAACGCGAGATGAAAGGTATGTTTCATAGATAAAGTGATGCCTGTCTCACCCTGCAGGTCCCTCAGCCGCTCCCCGGCTCTGACTCTCAGAATCTCCCCAAGAGTTGCCACAGGACACCCGGCTGGGCAGAGATCAGCAGCAGCCACTCTCCAGGACTAAGCCAGGTCTTCTATTAATCCGGCAGCCTTAAGAACAGCTTCTTTCCTGTCTGCAGTGGGTCCTGGGTACATCGATTCCTAAACGCTCATCTATTTGCATGACATGACAAGGAGTCCATGGTCTCTGATTCCCGGTGGGTCTCAAAAGCTGCCTGAACTCCAGCTGAATCCTGTTCACACTTGCCAAACTCTTGTTGTGAGATTTGCCAGTGAGCAAAATGACAGACCCAAACCATACTGCCCCTGTCCCCCTAACTGTGCCTGTCCTCTGCTGCCCAGACTTCTGTGTCTATCCCACTATAGAAACTACATGGTGTGGTAGAAACATGTCAGCCTAGGCTTTGAAGGATGGCACAGTTATTTACTGTTTGAGAAAGCACGTGGCAGTTTATATGTGTTTCAGTTTCCTCATCTATGACATGGAGATAAAATGGCATTTGCCACCAGAGTTTACTGAGTGCTTATTATTTGTGCATTATCATATGCAACTTCACAGGCACCCTAAATTCTAGCTCCTTTCCTTCTGGGTTAAAGTAGCATTCTTCTCTTCTTTTTTCTAATCTACATTTATTAGTGCATTGTAATTATACATCATAATAAGGTGCAGAGAGATAGAGACATGCATGCACACAGCACTTGGTGTGTTGCTCTCCGGATTCAGAACGCCTTTTCTGATCAAAGCAGAAGTTTACTGTGTTCTTTGGTTACTGCGCATTGGATTACCCAACTTCCTTTTCAAAGACTACCCAAGGCAGTTGAGTTGTTTCTTCTAGGTAGGTTCCTTCCCAATCCCAAAGGCTTCCCTCTTCTCATCTGCCACGATGCTGAGATAGCAGGGCACCTCACAAGCAATTGACATCACATGGATTTTAGGTTATGGAGCAAGAGGACCATGCTTATGTCACTATAAATAGAAAACACTGAATCATACCCATGTGGGAATAGAGACGGGAATATGCTTACGGGGCTGTGTGCTGTGCAGCTGAAGGAGCCCTGTGGTCACTGGTCACTTCCTTTAGAACATGGAACTGGTGGAGACAGTGGCATAGTAATCATCCCATTTGAATAGGTTTCCTTTGCTGTTTCACATTTGGGTCATGGGGTCTCCCTGTCACCTCAGCAAGCTCTCAGGGGATGTGCACTGCTAGTCCCCAGATTGGGCTCAAAACCAGGGAATCCCACCACTTTTAGTTTAGTTCCATTTTATAAATACTCAATCGATGTGTACTTTATGCAAACATACAGACTTGGTTGTATGTTAAATAAGAAATATTTATCCTCCAATGTAAGGGTCAGCCAAACAGTTTCTCTAAAGAGCCATGCAGTAAATACTTTAGACTTTGTGGGCCAGAAGACACGTATTGTTTGTGCTGCAACTAGTCAATTCTGTAGCCACAGATGATAGGCAAATGAAAGAACATGCCTGCATTCGTCACTGTTACAAATAGACAGTGGCCAAATTGCTGGCCTAGTGGGAGAAATAAGCATATAAACAATTATAAAAGGATGACTATGATAATAAAGATATGCAGAAAGTATAAAAGCAATACAGAGACAAAACAGTCCAGGGCAGGGTACCTTAGCCTTTGTGCATTGGCATTTCAGCCCAGGCCATTTTTTGCTGTGGAAGACTGCCCTGTGCTCTATAAGACGCTTAGCAGCACTTCTAACCTTTGCTAACGAGATCCCAGTATTAACCTCCCAACCCATGATGTGACAATGAAAAATGTTCCCAGAGGGAGAAAATTACCCCCAGTTGAGAACCACTGGCCCAGGGCCTGAGATCTTCATGACAAGAAGAGAGGACAGGTAAGCTTTTATCAAGAAGATGTCCCCTGACTAAAGTATCGAAAAGCACACAGGAGCTTGCTATGTGGACAAAATACGTACAGGGAGGGTGAGAAATTTTAAGCAGGGGCACACCTATATTAAGGCAAATAGATGTAAAAACCATTATCTGGTGAGAGATTACAAACCACTGACTATCAGTGAGTGTGTGTGTGTGGGTGTGTGAAGTTGATCAAAGTGAGAGATGAAGGCAGAAAAGTAAATAAGGCATATAAGGGGCAGATTGCAGATATCCTCATGTGTTGAGCTGAAAAAATTAGATATTGCTCAGTAAATAATGACAACATGAATCATAATATTTGAAGTGTAGCGGATCATTTGTGGGGATAATTACATAGTGGGACACAGGCCCTTCTAGAAGGTACACTTGTGATTTGCAGAGCTCCTGCCTCGGCTTCCCTGGATTAAAGCTTAGCAGTGATGACCAGCTCATGTACCTCCAGCTAATACCCAAGAGTGAGCTGACAAGTGAATTTAAGTAAGATTATGAGTATGAATCAAAACCTGATCACAAACAGCTTCTCTATGATGTGCTAGGAAGGATTTTATAATTCTGCGCTGCTGACAAGATATTCTGGTGCTTGATACACTTAATAAAACAGTGGAGTCTATTGACGTTGCCACACCACTCAGTGCCAGATTCCCCAGGACATACGCAGTGAATAAAAATAAGTGTTCGTGCCCAGAGTGAGGGGTCACTCACTGGCATGGTAGACACATTCCACTTGGACGCACTGACGTAAGCCTACGTGGATGGCTTGTTTCCAGGGGTTGAAGGTCCCGGCATGTTATTCATGTCCTGGATGGGAAAGGGAGCCAGAATTATGACTGCATTTTAAAAATCATGTTCTTTTGGGGAAAGCCCCATATATTCTTATTATCCTTGCTCTATCAGAAGACAAATAGGAGCTGAGGAGAGAAAAGTGACTCAACCAGACTAGCACCTTAGGCAAGAGCCGACAGGAACATCCTTTGGTAAATGCATTCTAGTTTTCTGGTAAGCATTTTGTTTGGAAAAATTTTCAAATTTACATAAAAGTTAGTGCAGCAAATCTCTGTGTACTCAATGACAGTTACTAGGATATGCCAATTCTTTTTTTTTTTTTCCTGGATCACTTTGAAGCAAATATCAAATACCATATCAATTCACCTACAAGTGCTTCAGAGGTTTTCAGAGGTTAATGCACTTTTAAAAATGCCCCTTTTATGATATTTTCCCTGTCCTTTAAGAAAATGAAACAATATTCATTTACATAATTGAGTTTGCTTATCTCTTATTTTAAAAATGAAGCTATGATTTCTTTTCACTGAACTTTACACAATTTTACAGACATGGGTTAGACTTCACTACGAACAGAAACTATGATAATTAAGAAATCATTTACTATCTCTGTCTTCAATAGTTAAAATTTAGGAAGATGAATAGATAGATAGACAGATAGATAGATAGATAGATAGATAGATAGATAGATAGATAGATATGGTTTAGATAACTATATTTCAAACCCTAAAGAATTTGGTCTGACTGGCAACTCTTAATGGTCATGTGATTCTTGTTATTGACCTTGACTGCTCTGAGTCTCCTGCTCCTCAGGCTAATTTTTAGCTATGCTATGTATTAATTATTCATCACCAAAATAATGTCTCATAACAAACTATCTAAAACTCAGTGCTTGCAAATAATAAACATTAATTTTGCTCATTCATTTACAGTCCAGGAATTTAAGTTAGACTTGAAGGGATGCTTCTTTGGTTTTGCTCTGGATTCACTTACATATGTAGGTTGGACTTATCCAGAATAGCCTCAGATCAGACTATTGTGACAAATCAGCTCTGTCACTACAATGTCCTTCTCCAGCAGTCTAGCCTGGGCACATTCTTCTGGGTGTTTCAGAGGAGCCAGAAGGGTGAGCAGAAACACACAGAGCCTTTTCCTAGCCTCTCCTGTGTCTCATCTGCTAACTCTCCATTTGAACAGCCAGTGCTATGAATGAGCCCACAGATAAGAAGTGAGAAGATGCCTCCTCATAGCAAGAGGAAGGGGACTTCAGAGTTACAAGGAAAGGGTGTAGAGACTGAGAGGGCTGAAAGAATGTAACTAACACATCATGGGATTCTCATAGGGCTTGCTGAATAGGGTCATTATGGGGATGGAGAGACAGAGCATTCACATATGTCAATGCACACAAAGGAGGAAAGGGCGTTAGCAGTGTTCAACAGGCTTCAAGTATTTAATAAAATATAGCTGCTCATTGTTATTAAAATTACAGTCATCATTTTTAATACTTCCAGGTCATAGTAGAAGGGAAATAAAGCACTATAGGAATACAGGCCAGGGAGAGACTTGTTCTGATGAAGGATGGAGAGGAAGATGGATGAGGAAAATGACATTTGAAAAAGATCTTGAGGGATGAGATTTTGAATTTTCAACAAAACAGTCAATGAACAACAACAACAAAAATGCAGACATTCCTTCCAAATGGTTTGGCCTTGATAGATGTATGAAAGACAGCTTAAAATAACTTGAAGACTTCCTAGAAGCTTCTTGGCCCTTCTATATCTTTTTTCTTTTTTAATTTTTTATAATTGATGCATTGTAATCATACCTCTTTGTTAGGTACAAGCTGATAAAGGCATATATGCACGTATTTCTCATTTAACCCCTTCCCCAATTCCCACCCCACTCCTTCGCCCTCCCTCTTTCTCAAGTTCAGTTTAGTGATTGACCTTGATATATTTGTGAAAGTACATCATGTGCATTAGGATGTCCCCCTTCCTCCCCCCCCGTCCATCCCCTTCAGTTAAGTCAACTTCTATATCTTTTGTATTGGCTTATAAACTTGTTTACGATCCCTCACAGGAGAATACTTCTAAACGAGACAACACCATCACTTGAAAGGACACAGCTCAACCATGCTACCTGTTGACACATCATGGATTTTGGTGCCAATGGTGCAAAACAGCCCCAGAGAGAAGGATCTAGAAGACTGGATCCCAGCCTGGACCACATGCTGATGCTGTCTTTGGGTAGCCAGCTCTGAGAAGCTCCACAGAAAGAGCGGGTCTAAAGGGACTGAAGGGTTGAGTCTTTGCAGAGGATGCTGAGAAATCAAAGGTTCTATTAAAACAACCATCTGAGACAGGACTACCTTGAAAGCTGACCCTGAGATCTGAGTGCAGGTGGTTTATTTAGTATGCGATTCCAGGAAACACTGGTAGCAGAAGGGAGACAGCACTGGGCTTGCTAATGCATAGGATGCATGGTTAGAAATCCAGCCTCCATCTCAAAAGAGAGGCTGCCTGGAGCATGCCTCAGACCTGTCCCAGCCAGATCAGGAAGAGGCAGAATAGCTATCTAACAGATCTAGTCCACCAATAATTGAAGAATGTTCCTAGGGAACAAGACTTCAGTCTTGTCCCTCATGCATTTCACGTACATCCTGTGACTAGGGAATGTCTTGAAGCCTAGAGTGACTTGTGTGTGCAGGATGGAGCCTGTAAGTGGGCTTGGGAATCAGAAGTGGGAAGGGGACAGGACTGAAACACCAATTTCAAGTCCTTCCAAGGCCATTGATGGGATTCCAGTGTTCCTGTAAACTGGCTCTCTTTCTGGGCTAGTCTCTCTATCTGTACTTTTCCCATAAACTCTCTTTTATATTCCCAAGATCTAAAATCTGGTGTGGAGAAACTAGATAGATATTCCCTGTCCTTAAGCTTTTTAAAGTGGATATTAAGCAGTTCTTGTCATCTGGTGCAGCGTATGAAGAAGAGGACTTATGCCAAGGCAGCAGGAGATGTGAACATGACGGTAAACTACAAGGGCTCGTTCCCCCCACCCAGCACTGAAGTTTTTGATTATGACTGAAAGGCATAACTAGGTGTGAAGAGTGAGTGGAAATTGTTGAGAAATAATCAGTCCTCTTTTAAATAGACTCCCGCTCTTGTGATCTCCATTTTTATCGGTTTTAGATTTACTCTATGACATAAATCATTAGAATTTTACCAAGTGGATCAATCTATTTACAAAATATTTAGAAATAGTGGCTCATGTGCGGGGGATGAGAGGAAAGTGGAGACAGAGGGGCACGTGGTGAGCTTTTCCCAGTGAGACTCTCTGGGCCTTGATCAAATCTATACACTTGAAAAACAAGCAAGAGAAACAAAAAGAAAAAAAAACTAGACTGTTGTATATTAAAACAAGGGAATTGTTTGCAGGGGCAAAGTAGGGATAAAGCATGAATCATCATGAAACACATGAGAGATGTTAAGAAGGCAGACTAAAAATAGCCTCATTGTCATTATTTTTTTCTATCCTTTCTTCCTTTGTCCCGGGCTGCATATTCTCCCCTAATGAAAGAGAAGAGGGAAGGGTCATCAGTGAGAACATAAACTTGGAGGGAGGGAGGCAGTTGAGGATTGTGGCCATACTATCAACGCAGCACTTTACAGTTTGTGTCATGCCAACAGATGCTTACTTACTTGGTTTGCATAAGTAGTCCTGGGGCAGGGCAACTAGCAGGATTCCTATTTTATGGGCAAGGTAACTGAGATTTGGATAGGTCACACCATTATTTCAAATCACACAGCCAAGTCAGATACAGTGGCACATGCCTGTAATCCCAGTACTTGGGAGGCTAAGACAGGATGATCGCAAATTCAAGGCCAAACTCAGCAATTTAGTGAGACCCTATTTCAAAATAAAAAATAAAAATGGCTGGGAATGTAGCTTGGAGATAGAATGTCCCTGGGTTCAAGCTCTAAGAATAATAATAATAATAATAATAATAACAACAACAACAATAATAATAATAATACAAACCACACAACCAGATAGAGACAAAGACAAAGCCAATATGGGGATCGGGACTGCGGAAAGGTCAACAATGGGGTTAGAGGCACCAGCAAAATCCATCACACTGAGCCTAGGAACCACAAATGCATATCTACTCCTGCTCCTAGGAATCTTGCAGCCTGATGTCTTAGGGTGACCATTTGCTGATTAATTCCACCCTGATACAATGGCGAAACTACAGAGAATAAGACATAATCCTTTTTTTCTAGGAATTTCTGATACCCAGCACTGTGATAGCTACATAGAAGCTAGCCCAGTGCCCAAGACTGAGCCCATGGGCAGGGTAATCTATGTGATGTGTTCTACAGGGGCAATGATGTCACGTTGATTAACACATTTTACTTTCCTGTTTCATAATATGACTCATCACTGTGTCTTAGAATGGAGCAAATGTGTTCAGATAAATGGCTGGCTTTTGGATGGGTGGAGCAAGACTGTCCAGGGATAGTAACTCATCTGATAAGCTGGGGTTTTATGACAGGTTATGAAGGCAGGGGAAAAGAAAGACATAGATAAGGCAGGGACCTATCCTTCGAGGAAACATTAGCAGATGAAACAGGCTATTGAATCAGTGGTTCTAAATGGAAGTGCACTGAGATAGGGTCTCAGGGCTCTGGACTTGGATGGAAAAACAGAAGAGTAACAGGAGGTGACAGAACTGCTCATGAAGGCAATGTCAAGGTCACTGTCAGCCACATGATACTATAATTCAGGGAGACCCATGCCACTATGCTAAGCAGAACCAATAGGGCTTAGAGGTAGAAATGAGACAAGTGTGTTTACCCTTTTACGTGTCAAGCATCACTTAGTACTGAGTAAAGAAGAGGAGTTACTGAGTCCATGTTCAGAACACATGTATGATCCCTTTGTGCCTTGCAAAAGACCATGAGGTAGGCTTTAACTCAATTCTCAGTAAGAAAGCTGAGAGGATATATATTGCTCATTAGTAAGTGGCAGAGCTGGGGAGAGGGTCCAAGTCTATCTAATGCCAAGTACTCCACTACTTCGACTCCAATCTACTATTTGATAATGGAGACCATGAATTTAAAGGTGAGGTGACAGGTGGGCCAACTGTGGGGTGATGTGGAAGAACAAGGCAGTCAACTCCAGTGACATGGTAACACAGGTGAATGGTGGAGAGTTGGCCTAGGTCAGGGGCTTTGGGCCTCACTAGCACCATCGTCTCATAAGCAGTTAAGCTGCCTGGCAATAGACCATTGGCCAACAGAACTGCATGCAAAATTAGGAGCTATCATAGTGTCAAAGAGGGCAAAGAGGTTGAATGGAAAGTCAGAATGAATTCAGGAAGTCAACTCATCCCAGTAGCAAGGACAGATCCTGCTTGAATTTAAGTATGACATGAGCAGGTGGCATGGTTGACAGAAAACTAAAAGAGTTTTTCACGCAGAGATATGCTTCCATCACAACAACTGAGCCATAGGGTGTGTTTAATGTATCCAACCCCCTGGTGTGCTATAATACCATCCTCATGTTATAGATGATGCACATCACAACCATGGTTGTCCAATAAGTAGAAAGCAACCTTTATGTTCAACACTAGAGTTAGTCATTCATATAATTGGGGTGGCAATTTATTAAGTACCATTCACCAGGAGCAGTTATTTGTAACAATGCAAGAAAACATGTATGCTATAATACTAGATGAAAACTGGTCTGGTTTCTAATGGCCAAAAGGCACAGAGCACAATGAACTCACAAAGCACCTTTTTCACAAAAAGTACATCAATCCCCACAATAACTGTGTCTTAGGTATTACCATTCATACCATTCAGGTAGGGAAACTGAGGATTGTGCTTTTGAGCTTTGTTCCCGAGTTCAAACAGTGAGTAAGTGAGTGAATAATGACCTCAGTCTTGCTTCCTGACCTTACAGCCTCTGGGTTGGACTGCTTTCTGCATCAGAAGAGGCAGAAGTTCCCTGAGTCTAGGGTGCAAGGTCACTTTAGTGAGATTGTAAATAACCTGATCATGGAGAATTACAAACAGAATAAGAGGGTCTTATATTTACCCTGATTTTTATATTTATTCTCATTTTTAAAAAGGACTCATTACAACTTTCTTTTCTTCTTTTATGAATCCTGGCCTTTGAGAACAATGTTCTTTATTCTTGGCTTGTCACTAAGTAGGGTATGAACTTGATATCCACGACCCTCGCCAGTCCCCAGGCCTCCCACCCCAAACTAGTCCTGGGTTGGGTTTCCTCAAGGGATGGTGAAGCTGATGACCTCACTCCTCTGCTCATGTCAGGATGTCAGGACCTTTTTCTTGCCACCTATGACTCTATGACACTAGATAAAAGTGGGCTTGGATTCTGATAAGTGACAGATAACTTGGGAAGAATCAAAAAGCAAGACACACTGTATATCCACATGGTATTACTGTTGGTTACTATAATAGTAGTAAATGAACTTGCAATAATTATTACTAAATGTTCAGTAAAATATTAAACATTAGAAGCTGGGGATGTAGCTCGATGGTAAAGCATGTACAAGGCTTTAGGCTCCATCCCCAGCACCACAAAATAAGTAAATAAATAAATAAATAAACATTAAATACATTCTAAATGCTAAAATACCAAATACTAAATATTTTCTAAATAACTCTAAGTACTAAATTACATAGTACTATGTAAATACTGAATACCAAATACTAAATATTTTCTAAATAATTATAAGTACTAAATTACATATTACTATGTAAGTACTAAAAATAATGGCTTCATTTATATAATGCTATGTAATTTGCAAAGTAATTTCACCTATAATGCACCATCTTCATATGCTTTGATGGATATAGGTTAGGGCAATTTTACACCCCAGTAAAAGGCACATGAAAAATATTTCCTAAAGTATTTGGAGGCTGATTTTGTGAGAAGACGAATATACTGTAGAATAGAAAAAAGTTAGAACCTTTAACGATTAATCCATTCTGGATACTTTTCAATTTATATCCAGAAAATTAAATGAAACTGACAGACCTACCTAGAGGAGCGTGTTTGGTGGCGCTGGGAGATATGAAGATGGAGAGCTGTAGCCAGCGCCTTCCAGGAGCCTCGGTCCTCAGGGAGAGATAGTACTTAAGCTCTTGGGAAAAAATAATTATAAATGATTTGAATGATTGTTCAGGGCTGGTCTAGATGCTATGTCTCAGGGGAACTCACCAAATTGATTGATAACCCGAGACACTCAGATGACAAAGAAATGACTGAATATAGTTATACCACAAAGTGAAGAAGACTTTGCTGGAGAGTTGGGCTTAAAGTGTGCCCACTAGAAGTCCCAAATTTTTCAGGCAAAGAAAGGAGAGGACCCTCCCTTTGCTGGAGCTGAATGACCCAAAGTCCTTGTCTGTATAATAGCTCGGTAGTTTCTGAGCCTCACTTGTTCCTCTGTTAAATGAGAATGAAGCCAGCGGGGCACAGTGATACATGCTTGTAATCCCAGTACTTGGGAGGCTGAGACAGGAGGATCACAGGTTCAAGGCCAGCTTCAGCAACTTAGTGAGGCCCTTGGCAACTTAATGAGACCGTGTTTAAAAAAAATGGCTGGGGGTGTAGCTCCAGAGTGTATGCCTCTGGGTTCAACCTCCAGTACCACAAAAAATAGATACATACATACATACATGATGAGGCTGAGAGGAGTAAAGAAGATGTCTGTGTCTGGTGTAGGGCTGTGCCTCAGGAGACCCTCAGCATGCCAGCATGTGCTATGTCCCTTTTCTTGTTCCTCCATCTTGAGCAGAACCACAGGCAGGCAGGGAAATCACAGCAAAAGTACCATGAATCACACAAGTCAAACCCTATGGTTATTTGGGTTGGACTATGAGACTTGAGTTTCTGTGCTGTGTATCTTCAGGGATCCTAGAGGGAGCAGGGGGTGGTGAAGGTAAAATCTTTGCTGCATGTAATCACTTGTGACATTTGGTTGCCCAAGAGGAAGGGGCTATGCAGGGGAAAGTGCTGAGCAGGCACCCGAGGATGACTGGTGTCTGCCTCAGGCTGGTCCACAGACTGGCGTCTGGGCTCTGTGGAAAGGGACACAGACGCCAAGGGATTCAAAGGGATTTTTGAATTATAGCAACATAAGTTCATGAGCTCCACAGCTCAAGGACCCCATAGCAATGCCTGACATAACTGGTGCAGTACAGGGACCTGTGGTTTCCGTTCACAGGCAAATGCTATGCACCTGCAGTGTCTTGAGGATTCTGAGAAGAGACAGTTTCTGATGGAGCCTGATGTGAAAGTCTGGTCTCCCCAGTACCTGGGGGGACATCCAATTGCTGTAGGAGTGCTTTCCGTGTCAACAGCTGGTAGATCACAGGTTTGTTTTCATGACTCCATTTGATCCAACCTGTAAATGATGGCTGGGCAAAGTCAAACCAATATTGTTTCCAGGAAGGAAGAAAAAAACCACTAGACTATGTTGGTTTGAAAAACAGTTTAGCAATTTCAAAGCAGATCAAAGAAGGCAACTGCTATTCCAATGGTCATGAAAATCAGAAGTTTCTTTCATGGCTTTTATTTAAATTGGGGGAGGGGTATTTTTCTATTTGGTGAAACTAATGCATGCTTATGATACATAATTTAAAAAGAGGGAAATCAGAGAATTAAAGCCATTAAACAACATCCTAAATCCCCAAAAATGATATTTTAAGGTGTATCCATTCATTTAACTATAACTCTATGTAATATTTTACACGAATGATGTCATACTATTTAGATAACTATTTTCCCATGTCATAAATATAACTCCAAGCTGGGCATGGTGGTGTGATGTATGCTTGTAATCCCAGTACTGGGGAGGCTGAGACAGGAGGATTGCAGGTTCGTGGCCAGCCTCAGCTACTTAGTGAGGCCCTCTGCAACTTAGTAAGACCCTGTTTCAAAATAAAGAATTAAAAAAAATAGGGCTGGGGGTGTAGTTCAAAGATAGAATGTCCCTGGGTTCAATCCCCAGTACCAAGAAAAAAAAAAAAAAAAAAAGAAAGAAAAACATATATATCTATATAACTCCACATCATTTTAATGGAGGCTAATTACTCCATTTCTTATATACATACTATAATTTTTTTAACCAATTCTAACCTTATAAAACATTTAATTACCTTTATACAATTTCAAAATTATGGACGAAGACACAATGAACATCTTTGGGGCAACTTGGGCACTTGTTTGATGATAATATTATAGTTCTAGAAGCAGGGTTGCTAAGAGTGGAAGGTGATATACATTATTCAGTCCTTTGATTTGAGGCAGTGGTTTCAATCTGTGCCCCACATAACTTCAAAGAGGGTGTCTGGGGCCCACCCCAGGGACCCTAGAGAGAAAGCCTAAGGGATCAAAGCCGCAGGCCTTTCATATCATCTCAGCCAAAGTAGCTCCAATTTTATCAGTTTCATAGATTGGGCTATTTGGAGAAAAATTTCTTGGCTAAAAATATATTTGTAGAGTTTGAAAACCTCAGGTAAAGTTGCATCACAAATGATGGTAGCTGAGTGACCTGAGTGACGCACATTGGCTGACTTCCGTGTTTGCTCCAAATCTGCATGTCCTTGAGCTGGCTGGCAGGTTGTTGATTTTCCAGTGACTCAGGGAAATTATGGTCTTAATTATCATAATAATGATGATGATTTTCATTGAGATAAGAAGCTGAAATTAGACTATCTGTAATCAGGGGCTGAGGAAATGGCTATAAAGAAAGGATTAGAGGAACTTCCAAGAAAATGACTGGAAATTTCAAGATTCCCAGCCATCTGATGGCATCTTGTTTTAGTCAGCAGGGAAAGGGGCAGTGAATGCTCCTGTTTCCCTTACTTTTCATCCCTTTTCCTATTCTTATAGGACCAAGGACATAAATGTACAGAGAAAACCATGGCCCATCCCTTGGGGCAAATGGTCAACCCTGTTGAGGGTCTCCTTGCCCCTGGCCCTGGTCCAAGCCAGAGCTCCCAACCAGCCCCTGTTAGAGGTCCAGAGTGGATCGTCAGTGTCCCTGGCCTTTGGAAAAGGAAAGGCTTTCAGATCTTTAGTCAAAGTGAGAGAACAACAGTTCTGCCTAACTAGTCAATTTTCCTAATGAGCTATTAGGAGCTGTTTTTGTGCTGAACACTCTGCCCTCATTATAACTCTGTTTCCCCAGAAGCAAAGCTCTCTCTGCCCATTGTAATGAGCAGAACACTGGAGTGAAACACAGTTTTAATGAGTTACAGCATGGATATAAAATGGAACAACTTGCATCTGAGAGCACCTCAAAGTGAAGCTCCGGCTGGTGGGTGCATTTACATCCATGGAGCCAACCAACTGGAGGCGATTTATCTCATCATCCAGACTGGAAGAAACCAACAGATTTTGCTATAAACTGTGCCCTGAATGACTGGTGATAGGACGATAGAGCTGGGGAGTCCCTCCCCAGGTGAAAAGAAGGAAAGTGCAGTGTGACCTTGAGGAGTAGAAAGATTGAATAGTTCCAAGTCATAGACATGACAGTATTTATGCTACTTGATAATATGCAATATCCGCACCTGCCCCTGAGCATGCTGGGAATAAAGGTAAACAGAGCAAGAAGAGAGGATTTATTATCAGGACAGGATGTGAATGAAGGTCAAATGGAGATGAAAAAGACAGAGTAATATGCTGAATCTGGCTCATACTCCTTGTAAAAGCTGATTGTTAAATTTTCAAATATTTTACAAGGTGATTTTTAAATATGATCAAAATTAACAATTAAATTATAGAAATGCAATTAAATGCATTATATTATAAGTAGATAATAAATACTCAAAACTCATCATTTCCTAGTTACTTCATTATTTTTCTATTATTTAGTTATTATTCTTTTTATTTACTTATTTTCCATGACTTCACTAGCTTCTATTATTTCTATTGTTCCTAGTTATTTTACTATTTTTATTAGCTATTCTCTAGAGATTATGTGTATCTGTAAGATTGAAATTTAAGAATATATAATGTTATGTTACTACTCATCTCTTATGAGCTTGATATTCAAGATTGTATGTTAGTTGTTTTAAATTGACCACGGTGGGAGTGTTTACACCATGAAAAGCAGCAAATGTTACAAGTCAGGTCCTGATTTATTGCTTCATGGATTGTCTATCTGGATTTAAGAAAGTAATGCAAAAATGTGAATAATGTAGATTAGACTTAAAAGTGTGTCACACCTTTAGATGTGTTACATTGTGAATAGCACACACACACACACACACACACACACACACACATTGAGGAAATATTCTCTTACTATGTGAAAACTATTATCCCATTCAGCCAAGAAGTCAGCCACATCATTGATGAATAAATAAATTTCCCACATATACCTTTATTATTTCGTTTTCATCTTATTCATTGATATAAACAAAAATGATCTACCAACATTCATGTAGAAATTATACTCATTTATCGATTGAAGCCACAGATTGGTGTGGATGCCAGAGTTCAGCAAAAATTGAGACAAGTATTCTGTAAGAATCAGTTGGCTATGTAGAAATTTCATTAAAGAATGGTTTATGAGTTGGGTGTGGTGGGGCATGCCTGTATTTCCAGTACTTGGGTGGCTGAGATAGGAGGATCACAGGTTCAAGGCCATCCTCAGAAACTTAGTGAGACCCTCAGCAAAACCCTGCTTCAATATAAAAAATAAAAATGGTTGGGAGTGTAGCTCGGAGGTAGAATGTCTCTGGGTTCTATCCCCAGTACCAAAAAAAAAAGAATATTTTGTTTTATTATTACTTATAAACCATGTACTCCATATCCTTTATATAAATGAAATTTTAATAAATACATGAGATATGACTACATACGCATACTAACATATACATATATACTTTTTATTTTTGTTTTAGCAACATATTTGCTAAATATTTACCAGTACATAGCCAGAGAGACCACGCCATCTCTAAGGAGGAGTGACCAGGAAGCATAACAGCAAGGTGGAGTGGGTTTGGGGGTAGATACACAAGCCACATTTAGAATGTAGGTTCTAGGGAGCTGGGTGTGGTGGTGCATGCTTGTAATCTCAGTACTTGGGAGGCAGAGACCAGAGGATCCAGGTTCATAGCCAACCTCAGCTACTTTGTGAGGCTCTCCACAACTTAGTGAGACCCTGTTTCAAAATAAAGAATTAAAAATAGGGTTGGGGATGTAGCTCAAAGGTAGAATGCCTCTGAGTTCAATCCCCAGTATCAAAAAAAAAAAAAAAAAAAAAAAAGAATATAGGTTCTAAGTATGATTTGCTGTGTGACTAGGCAGTAGTTTATACTCCTTGGATTTTTAGTTAAACTGGAGATAATATTCTTCACATTTGGGGGCTGTGGGTAAAAGAAAATGAGATCAAGTATTGTCTCAGAGTAACACCTGGCATTTGGCAGGCTGTTATTAATTTCTTACTACTATCATTTGACAGGAAAGATGTTATAGATCCAATTCAGTTCCAGGCATGCCAAATGACCTAAGAATTCTATGATTTGTAGGGAGAGGAGAGACGTGACTTCAGCTTCCCATCTGCTGTCCAAAGTCAGCAATGGAGTACTTGCCACTTGAACCAACGTGGGGTACAGGGAGCTGGTTAATGAGCATCAATCACTCGTCAAGGTTCCCTATATGTAATATCTTATGCTTTAAGGGAATGTGGAAGATAATATCTCCCAATGATTGCTGAAACAATATTTCCCTTCCCACAATTCTAAACCTGCCACTCCTCCATCAAGAGTTAGAAACTAATCCCTCTTCCCTTGAATCTGGGCAGGCTGTGGCTTGCTTACCAACAACAGAACACAGGAGAAAGCATGCCTCCCTGTAGTATGCAGTTTCTACCTCCTTGGCAAGAGCACCCACCTTTGGCGCTCTGAGCTCCTTGTAGGGGCCAGTCCTCTGCGGCGACATTGCTCTGAGGACATTCATAGAGAAGCTTGGAGCAGCTTTGGGGTGGTGCTCTCAGCAGTGGCCCCAGAAGTTGAGTCTTTCCAATCCAGGCTTTAGGAATCTGAGTAAATATGCCCTTGGATGACTTTAGTCCTCAGTCTCTTCCCAAATAAGGCCCTGGACACCATGGGCAGAGATGTCTACCTACCCTGCCTTTCCAAATGACTGACCTACAAAATGTAGGAGGATGATCAAATGGTTGCTTCATGCCACTAAAATTTGAGGTGGTTTGTTACACAGCAACAGTTATTAGGATCAAAATTATACCTCACATTTTTCGGATAAGAAAGCTGAGTCTTAAAGAGTATAACTATCATGTACAGTCACAAAGCCAGTCATTGGCAAAATTGAGATCCACACTGAGGGCTTCTTGGCTTCCATTTTCCATGGAAATCTCATGCCCTTTGTGCTATTACATTTTCCTGCTCATTGGAGGGTGAGGACTGATGCTCTCCTAACTAGCTGAGTTCCAGCAGGGCAGGGAGGGAAAGAGGGAGAGGAAAGGAGTTAGTAACCATGGAGAATCCTAAAGATGGTGCGGTTCTTTCTAGAAAGAGCTGGCTGATGTTAAGATTGGAGGACTTGACCATTTAGGGACTTAAGAGATTGAGTTCAGACTCTGAGACAAATTCCCTCTCCTCTTAAGGAAAGAGAAAGAGAGATCGGGGCGGGGGGGAGAGAGAGAGAGAGAGAGAGAATGATCTCAATCCTGATGTTTTGATGTTTGCAGCTGCTTCTGTGATGAACATAACCCATTTCCACCTGGGGATGAAATTGATGAGTCTAATTTGACAACAACTTCTGGGATTATCATTCCTTGAGGTCAGGATTTCAGTGCTGAGGACTGGTGGCATTGCTCCCTCACTCTTCTGCCAGCAGGAGACAGCAGACAGAATAGTCTTTCTTGGATGCTCCTAGAGATCCTCGGTTGCAGCTGCTTTGAAAGGAAAATTGAAATCTGATCCAGCATTGGTTTAGGGATTCCCTGCCTGAGAAGGCAAGTTGTGCTGATAGATGGTCCTAGGTTTTCTCCTCAGGTGCTATGCTCACCTTTATTGGATTTCTTTGCAATCTTTAGGCTTCTACAATATTAATGTCAATCATAAATAGAAGTGGATAATATTTCTTGATTGCCTATGACTTTTATGTGCTATTCATATATCCATCATAATTACTTTATAAAATAATTCTATAGGAATTGCATCTTTATTTCCCCATTTTATAGATAGAAAAAAAAAGGCACAGAGAAGTAGATATTTATCAGCAGAACTGGATTCAAATCCACTATAAAACACCAGCTCTCATTCTGTAGCATTACACACTTTAGAACATGTTGCCAAATGAAAATCGGGGTGGGAGAGGGAGATCAGGAATTAATGGTGGATTATAATAACTTTCATTTATTGGTGCTTATTCACTATCGGGTACCTTGCTACTTCTCAAGTTTAGCAGCCCTTATGGTAAAATCATCTTACAGATGAAGATTCAAGGAATCAGAGGGGAGAAGTAACTTGTCTCATGCACTGAGTATGATCTCAAATTCCATGCACTTCTCTCCTTACCTTCTCCCAAGACAAGGTCTATCCATTTGCACCTGTCATTTCTAGGCTCTACCACATGACAGCCTTGCCTGGTTCTCCAAACTCCACACTTGTGTTGTCACATTTCCTTAAATTCAGAACCTAAAGAAGGGGGCAAATGCCAGTGTCCAAGGTGGCATCCGAGTGATCCAGACCATTCCTCCCTCCCTATGCATCTGGCAGACACTACCCTTTTCTTAGCATAAAAGTCTTTCTGAACCAACTGGACACCTGCTCCTAGAGTGGTGAGTCTATGCTAGCCCTGGTCTTGAGCCTGTGAAATCTTTACATGTCCCTTGTATTCCTTTGAGCTTCATGTCTCATCTAGCTCACACCATAAAGGCTTCCCTGACTCCCCTGGACAAATGTGGGTGCCTCCCCCAGAACCAGGCACATAGTTCCAATAAAGCATTTGGTCTGTTGTGACATTTATTCAGGAGCCTACCTCAGTCCTTACCACACGTGGTTCCTTGTGGGCAAGAATATATATATATGTGTATATATATATATTTTTTTTCTACCCTTAACTTCTGCATTACAGAGAAGTGATGCAAAACAATTATTTTATTCAACAAATCTTAACGAACACCTACTGATAAGTGCTTTCTGTAGATTGGCTCAATTCAGACACTGTCGCATCCCATCTACAGAAAGACACAGAAAGGGCAATGCTTGTCCAAAGTTATACACACAGTATGTGAAAGAGTTGGAATTTGAAGCCAAGGAATTCTGGCTCTTAGAACAGAGTCTGTGTTTTTAACCTTTTCACAAACTGTCATTATTCCACAGCAGACAGAGTTATAAGTTTTGGTAAGAACAGTGATGAGAAGACAGACATGGTTTCTGGTTGCCTTAGTCTATTTTTTTGCTGCTATAATAAAATATCAGAGGCCAGGTGTGTTGTCCTTAAAGAAAAAAAGGGGACAGCATGTCTCTGCATGCCCCTGTTTTATTCTAAAGAAACCTAGCCAAGTGAAGGGAACAATGAGAGCCAGCCTGAAATGGAATGTTCAGAGACCGATTATCTTGAAGGACACTGCTTTTTCTTATGCATGTTGGGAACTAGGGTGAGTTAGTATTAGTTGTAGAAAGCAACTTTCTGGTGCAAATGCCAGGACAGTTGCTCTTTGAGTTGCTGGTCATACAAGCAAACTTAGCACTGCTTCTTTAGCCTAACATCTACAAACCCCTCTCTCAGTGGTCTGGAACTGAGGGCCCTGTGAAAAAGATACGTGCCACTTGTCCACTAGACTGCCATTGGATTAATGAGGGAGAGGAGGCCCTGCTTGGCAAAGCACAGAGAGGGACAAAGATGCTCTCTGGGCATCCTATTACCCCTGGACCATCCCAGCAAGTATTTCTCAATAAACCCTCTTGCCTTCTGCACCATCCCCAGGTTTTCATTTTTAGTCTCTCAGCAATATATGTCACTGCTCTAGGTTGTGGATATGACACTGGGTCATTTGTTAACAGAGAAATTTTGGGGCTCACATATTTGGAGACTGATAGTCCTGTGTCAAGGTTCTGACATCTGATGAGGGTCTTCTTATTCCATGATCACATGGGGAAGTCAAGAGGTTGAGAGAGAAAGCAAGAGGGAACAGAACTTGCCCTTTTATAATGGCACCAATCCCATTCATGAGAGTAGAGCCCTGACCTGATCATACACTAAAGGTCCCACTTCTTAATCCTGTTACAATGGCAATTACATTTCAACATGAGCTTCATAGAGGACACCCAAACCATAACTCTGCCCTCCTAGAGACAGGAAGCAATGCCAGTTATGTGAATATGTGCAGAGGGACAAAGCTAAGCATTATATCCTTGCTTACAGGAGCTGGGCAAAGAGGTCCAAGGGGAGAGGCAAAGAAATTCTAGAGTACCAAGGTCAGTCCCTACTGGACCACATGCATTTAAGGCAGGGGAAAGTTCTGCTCTGAAATCCCTGGTCTAAGCGAATCAATGTTTGCTTTATTGACCTTTAAGTGTTGATTGAATAAGGGAGATCAGAGTTTCATCCTGCCCACTGGATAAAAGGTGTCCATACAGGGCAGATTGGGAATAGCAGCTTTTTCTCTCTGAGTCAGGATGTAATGATACATGGTAGCCAAGGTGAATATTCCATGATCTCTATGCGCCATGTAGGAAGTCAGCCAAGGTGAATAAGACTGGTCATGGATCTTCAGCATCAGAATTCCCTGGGGGTATGGCAGACCAATTACGCAATGGGAAACAAAAGGTGCCATACTCTTTATACTTCCTGGGCAAGCCTTCCTGAGATTCCAGGCACTAAGGACAGGGAAGACTCAGAAGATTCTTGATGTGTCCTATGCCTGTTGGTGAAATTCAAGCAACTTTCCCATGCTGGGGAAGAAGAAATTGTTGGAAGTCGTGAGAAGGGAGAGAAGAGCTGCTTGCCCTTTTATGACAAGCAGCTGGGAGGCAGAAACCTGTTTGAATCGTAGGTGTGAATGTTCCCTAGAGATCACGGTATCAGCTAACTCCCAGAGGCTGGCTTTGACCAATGCAGCAGAGTTACCAGTTCTGAGATCTCTTTGTTCAGGGAAATCACTTTAGGTGCAGAGTGACCAACAGGTTTGGGGCCAACTGAGAGTCCCACGTCTTGGGGGTCTCTCAGTTCTGGGTACAGTTGTCACCTCGGGTGTAAACCCACTCTGAACCAGGGTTGCCTGAGAAAATCTTGCATGGCCTATGCGTACATGAAACAAGGAAACAAAAATTATTATACATCTGAAATCTACATTCAACAGGGTATCCTGTATTTTCATTTGATAAATCTAGACATCAGTCTACTTTGACACATTTGCTATATTGTAAGCAATAAAGAAAGAAGGTGTATGTTATTTGGAGAAACCCCAGGTGGGGTAGATTGAGAAATTCTCTTTCTCTTATCATGTTTAAAGAAAGCTAGACATGATCAAGAGGATAAGAAGGTGTGTGTGTGTGTGTGTGTGTGTGTGTGTGTGTGTGTGTGTGTGTTGCTAGGGATTGAACCCAGGGGCATTCTACCTCTGAGCCACCCCTTCCTCAGCCCCTTTTAAATTTTTATTTTGAAACAGGGTCTCACTAAGTTGCCATGTGCTGGCCTTGAACTTGTGATCCTCCTGACTCAGCCTTCCAGGTAAGGAACATCTTCCACTAACAAAAGCATGGATGGTTACAGTTTGTTCTGGTTGCGGAGTACATAGAACTCCAGAGCCAGCCAGCCCAGAGCCCAGTACTGGCTCCTCTATTGACCTCTTACGGCCCCTGGACTAGTTCACTTATCTGCTGCTTCTGTTTCTCATTTGGAAAATGGGGCACTGATGCTATGTCCTAGGTTGGCTGTGATGATTAAATGGTTTGACACAGGCAAAAGTTTTTAAAGAGGGCCAAACAGGTAGTGTGACTACGTTTTGCCTGGCTAGCATTCCTCCTCCTTTGACTCATATCACTCAGGGGACAGCTTCCTCCAAACTGTGAGTCCCTGAATCTAGAGTACCTGCAACACAGCCTGGCCATGTGACATATCCCTGCATCCAAATTCCTTTCCAGTGGTCAACTAACAGAGGCACTGGTCTGTCCAATCACAGTCAACCCCGTGGCTTTCTTTACGATGGCTGAGGAGAGGAGGCTTTTCCTCTGCACCCAGCCATGTGAACGCAAGGGCACCACCCCAGAGTCCCACAAGGGGCTGTCTGCTGGAGACCAGGCCGACTCCACCCAGAGCAAGTCCTGAAGATGCAGGGAAACAGAATCGGCTGTTGCTATGGCTGGAATGTTTGTATCCTCTCTAAAATTTATGTTGAAATGTAATCCCTTGTACCTGAGAACAGTGGTGCACACCTGTAATCCCAGTACTCGGGAGGATTGCAGGTTTGAGGCCAGCCTCAGCAAGTTAGCGAGGCCCTCCACAACTTAGTGAGACCCTGTTTTCAAATAAAAAAATAAAAAAGGGCTCAGGGTGTAGCTCAGAGGTAGAATGTCCCTAGATTCAATCCCCAGCACTACAAAAGGAAGGAGGAGGAGGAAAAGGAAGAAGAGGAGAAAGAGGAGGAGGAGGAGGAGAGGAGGAGGAGAACAAATGAATCACTAATGCAGCATTTTTAGAGGCTGGCTTTTCAGAGGTGCTCCCCCCATGGGTGTGACTAGTGCCTTAGACAAAGGCTCGGGGTGTGAGTTCAGTCTTTCCATCTTCTCAGACACAGGAGGACAAGGCATGTGTCCCTTCCACCCTGAGCCTCATTGCCATGTGTGGATGCAGCCACAATGTGCCATCTTGGGAGCAGAAGAAACTAACCTCGACCAGACACCAAATCAGCCAGTGCTTTGACCTTGGATTCCCCAGCCTCTAAAACTAGGAGAAATACATTGCATTGATTATAAATTACGCAGTGGGTGGTACTTTATTATAGCAGTACAAATGGACAAAGACAGCTGTCCCACTGTCCCACGGTGAGTGCTGGACTGGCCTGGTAGTGGCTGAGAACATGGCTGTGGACTTCCCATGTGGCTTGGAACATCACGTCTATGCTATGCAGCCTTGGATGAGTTCCTGTACCTCTCTATTTCTCGTTCCCTTAGCTCTAACAATGGAGGTAACAATAGTAAGTCCTTTATAGTCTTGTGAGAATTAATTGATTTAATATATGTAAGGGGCTAAGAACAGTACCATGCAATAAGCATTGGCTGTTGTCACTACTGAACCCTTCTGTCACAAAAGGAAATAAATCTGCTTTTGGACTTAAACCAGTATCAGTGGAGTGTCTATCACTTGTTACCAAAAGAATCGTCACTAAGAAAATGCATTTTAGCCACACACAGTGGTGCATACCTATAATCCCAGTGCTTGGGAGGCTGAGACAGGAGGATCACAAGTTTGAGGCCAGCCTCTGCAACTTAGTAAGGCCCTGTTTCAATATAAAAAATAAAATAGAGCCAGGTGTGGCAGTGCATGCTTGTAATCCCAGTACTTGGGAGACTGAGACCAGAGGATCCGATTTCGCAGCCAGCCTCAGCTACTTAGTGAGGCTCTCTGCAATTTAGTGAGACCCTGTTTTATAATAAAGAATAAAAAATAGGACTGGGGATGTAGCTCAGAGGTAGAATGCCCCTGGGTTGGGGGTGTAGCTTATGGGTCTAACACTTGTGGGTTCAATCCCTAGGACTACCACCACCAGCACACACACACACACACACACACACACACACTCACACACACACACATATTCTGAGGAGCACCTAGAGTTCTAAAATGACTCAAATGTTTCTCAAGGAAGAATAAAGGGAACATTTGGCCAAGAAGAGAATTTAAAGGTGGTTGGGTGGCAGCACTGGTTCTCGGAATTGAGGGTGTACCTAGAGGTCTCCTGAGAACAAAGGCAATGAACCCCATCCCCAGACCTTTGTGTTTAATTGGTCTGTGGGAACCTCAAGGATTTGCATTTCTAAAACTTTCCTAGGTGGCTGCATTGTAGCTGTTCTCTGTATAGCTGTGCTGCAGCCAGCAACAGACCCACACGTACAACACCGGCCTCATACATTCTATCATCTAAGAACCTTGTGGCCATCTTAGTTTGTACACAGATGCTCCATGATGTCTGTACAGTGACAAAATCACCTACGGACACATTTCTTAGAATGTGTTCCTGTCATTAGGCAACACACCACCAAAGATAAAAGGTCAAAGCAGTGACATTTCTACAGTTTTAATTAACTAAGTACCTGAAACTGTTCTAAGTGTTTTCAAATACTGACTTATCTATTTATTTATTTATTTATTTATTTATTTATTTATTTATTTATTTATTTATTTTTGCGGTACTAGTGATTGAACCCAGGGACATTCTACCTCTGAGATACACCCCCAGCCCTATTTTTTTTTCTTCATTATGAAACAGGGTCTCACTAAGTTGTGGAAGGCCTCACTAAGTAGCTGAGGTTGGCAGCGAACCTGCGATCCTCCTGTCTCAGCCTCCCAAGTACTGGGATTACAAGCGTGTGTCACCATGCTCGGCTTTGACTTATCTAATCTTCTAACAATGTTTTGGTATAGTTACTATTACTGTTTTCCCATGTGAGAAAGCCAGCACAAGAAGATTGAAGAATGTGCCTTAAGTTCCTTGGTGGAAAGTCAGAAAACACATTCAGCCTGTCTGGGTGGACTATTCCAGGCTGTCTCTCACTCTGGGATGCTATGGAGAAAATGAAAAGATTTGGAGAAATGCAGATGCCTGGGCCCTGCACTTAAATCATGGTTCCCCAGGGGTGTGTGTGTGTGTGTGTGTGTGTGTGTGTGTGTTGGGACGGTGGTGGAGGAGGTGTACGGCAGGGAGCAGGCCTGGGTAGCTCTGGCCCTGAGGAGCCTTGGCTCCTGTGCAGACTGTCCCTGGTGTGGATGTTCCTTGGAAGGGCCTTTCCTCTGGGGTCCAGGTTGGGGAGGTGTGGAGGGAAGAAGTCTTGGTGTTGGAACTGCTGGGAAACCACCACCAGGAGCCAGAGGTTAAATGCTGCATCTAAGTAAGTGGGATAAGATCTTTAGCAACAATTAGCACCTCTCTGGCTCCTGAGAGCAGCCACTCCACTTCCTAGACTGCATTACTCTCCTTCCCTGTCCCTGTTGTGAATTAGTAAGGGAATCTCTGCAGGCAAGGTGAAGCAGGCAGGAATGGCATCTTGCATGCACTGGGAGCATTTCCACTGGGCTTCCATGGTCTATTCTTGCAAAGGAGACACCACTCCCTGTACGCTAAGGTGCTTCAGTGTCCTTTTTTTTAATTTTTTTGGGGGGGTACTAGGAATTGAATCCAGGGATGTTCTACCTCCAAGCTACACCCCTAGCCCTTTTCATTTTTTATTTGGAAACAAAGTCTCAATAAGATACTGAAAGTCTCATTAGGTTGCTGAGATCAGTCTCAAATCTGCACTCCTCCTATCTCAGCCTCCTGAGTACTGGGATTATAGGAATGCTCTGCCATACTAGTGGCTGGCATGTCATTTTGCTTGGATTCTGGTGTCAGAGCAGGACAGGACCTGGGCAGGCCATGCAGTTCTGTCTTGCCTTCCAACTTCCCTGCCAGCACTGCTTCTCTCCTCCGTGCTACCTTCTCCCTCTACAAAAGAAGAGACTGTGAGCTGAGCCCTGCACGATGGTGCACACCTGAAATCCCTGTATTTCAGAGGCTGAAATGGGAGGATCGCAGGTTCCAGGCCAACCTCAGCAACTTAGCAAGCTCCTTAAAAAAAAAAAAAAAGTGGCTGGTGATAGCTCAGAAGTAAAACGCCCCTGGGTTCAATCCCCAGTATCCAAAATAAATAAATAAATAAATAAATAAATAAATACATACATACATACATACATACATACATACATACATACATAAAATAAATAGACTGAGGCAGAGGAGAAAAGACTTCCCGAGCTCATGGAGAACTGGGTCAAGATCAAGGCGTAGAAGGAGGGAATCGTTTTTAATGAATAATAATCCAAAGGTCAGCCTTTGAAAGAGTCAAGGTTTGGAGCCAAGCCCTTACCTGGTTTGAGTTAGTTGAAACATCCCCCCTCGATTCCCTGTGACCTTTACAAAGCACAGCTACCCCCTCGGGGGTATTATTAAGTCATTTTGGTCATTGGGACTAGCAAAGCAGAAATACATCAGCAGGGTTGTTGGCCTTCGTTTTGAGTTTTCCTTGGTTTTTGTTTTAAAATACCACAATTCCTGCTGCCCAAGGAAGCATTGCAGACAAACTCGAAATAGTCGTGGGATTTTTCTTTCCTCCCTGTGTTTGCTTGTTCTTCCATTCGCCACGGGTCTGCTGAGAAGTTCTCTATGGAAAGAGAACAAGAGAGAAATGAGAGAAAGCAGAGCATTGCTTCTGGGGCTTACAAAGCAGGAAGGGAGAGAGACACATTTCAGGGCTGTGCACTGCAGGTTCTAGGTGAGGAAGGACACCAGCATCAACATATTACTTATTTATTTTTGGTACTGGGGATTGAACCCAGGTGGATTCTACCTCACACTATACTCCCAGCTCTGTTCTTTTCTTTTTCTTTTTCTTCGTCTTTTAATCCTGAAACGAAGTTTTTCTAAGTTGCTGTGGGTCTAGCTCAATTGCTGAGGCTGAGGCTGGCCTCAAACCTGCTGTCCTCCTGTCTCAGCCTCATATTCACATGGAGGAACTATACTAGGCATTATCTCAATTTTAGGCTATTTAATCTTTTTAAAATCCCTGTGAGAGAAATATCATAGATGAGGCAACCCAGTCCTAAAGAGGTTAAATAAATTTCCAAGATCAGAGTCAGGCTAGGGCAGAACCAGGTCTGTCATTACCTGGTCCATGGATTCAATGCTGTGTTATTTCTTCTCTTGCAAGAGCCGTCAGATGCTCACAGGTGGGTGGTTTGGCAGGTAAATATTAATACACATGCATCTGTATGTGTCTGCTGCCCTGGAAGGAGTTACAGGAGAGGTTGTGTTTGAGCAGATCTGCATGAGTCAGAAAACATGGAGAAACCTTAGATGAGCAAAGAAGTTGACTTAACTGAAATTGATGGGGGGGGCACTCTAATGCACATGATGTACTTTCACAAACATATCAAAGTCAATCACTAAATTGAACTTGAGAAGGAGGGAGGGTGAGGGAGTGGGGCAGGAGTTGGGAAAGGGTTAAATGAGAAATGTGTGCATGTATGCCTTTACCGACTTGTACCTAACAAAGATGTATGATTACAACGCACCAATAAAAAAAATTAAAAAAAAAAAAAGAAAAAGCATGAAAATATACTGGAAATGGGAAGGCTCTTGGCTTGTTTGTGGAAATATACAAAGTTGTATTTGACAGGGATTGCATGGGAAAACAGAGATTGCATGGGGAAAATAATGGGAAAGAAGGAGTAAGAGAATAAGGAAATTTGCAGTGGAATCATAGGAAGAGCTGGAGGCTATGCTTAGGATGTCAGACAGGGTGCTGCGGCTGTGGGGTGGTGATGGACAGCCATCTGTCACAATTTCATGCTAGGTTACTGTCCCTCACTCGAGGTCCAATTGACCTCACTGTGACATTCCCCCCGTGTACCCTAGAGACCTGCTCCACACCACTGACTTTGCCCCGATTTTTTACGGGCTGATGTCAGCAGCGGCATAAGCTGCCAGCCATCTCATTTCAGTCATAATAAACATTAGTGCTGCAAAGAAAACCCAAACAGTCTCGAAATTGCTGCCAGTCCCATCTTTCCAGATAACCTGAGCCGGGATCCCGCCCACATACTGAGCATCCCTGTGGACATTGTAAGCAACCCAACCCGACGGTCAACCTCTTCTGACTGTTAGACACCCTGGGTTCCCACTTTTTCTACCTGCAAGCTGTCTTACAATCTCTTCAAGAATTTCTCTCCACTTGCTTCCTTCCCTACATGCCCTCTGTGTAAAGTATGCACCACCTCTACCTTGAGCCTCCTTTGCTTCTTCGGCCTCCTCACTGAGGACCTCCACCCTGAAGATGGTTCACCAGTCCTCTGGTGGTACAGGTATTGCTTAGTTTAATTCATGCACCTTGTCCAGTCTTGGTGTCTGGGGGGGGGAGAGCGTCTAGAAAGCCACAGGAGTAAAGACAAATAATATGATGTGTTCCCTATGCAGATTGTAATATCTACCCCTTAATATTTTATTAGGCAACATAAGATTGAATAGAACATATAGGCAAATCTTTAATGCAAATAGGGAGAGAAGAAGCCATCAAAGGAAAAAACCTTATGGCTGAGTAGAAAGGAAGGGGGAGAGATAGAATGTGTGTGTGTGTGTATGTGTGTGTGTGTGTGTACTGACTTATACCTGGTAGATACCTATGAGCAGCTCCAAGCTCCAAATAGCCTTGATTTGATGTGTATGAACACCTGAGGACTTTTTATTTTGGGTGCTGAGGATTGAACTCAGGGATATTCTATCATCAAGCTACACCCCCAGTTCCATTTATTTATTTGTTATTTATTTATTTATTTATTCATTTTTTGCGGTACCAGGGATTGAACTCAGAGGCATTCTACCTCCGAGCTACACCCCCAGCCCTATTTTTTATTCTTTATTTTGAAACCGGGTCTCGCTAAGTTGCGGAGTGCCTCACGAGGTAGCTGAGGCTGGCCGCAAACCCGGATCCTCCGGTCTCAGCCTCCCGAATGCTGGGATTACAAGCGTGCGCCACCACACCCGGCTTATTATTTATTTATTTTGAAACAGGGTCTCACTAAGATGCTGAGGGCCTCTCTAGCTTACTGAGGCTAGCCTGAAGTTTGCCATCCTCCTGTCTCAACCTCCCAAGTACTCGGATTATGGATGTGTTCCAGTGTTCCCAGCCATTTTAGGTCTTTCTAAACTCATATTGCGGGCTGACTTCTCTTTTGTCCAAATGTTTTCTGCACTCTGTTGAAGATCTCCTTTAAATTTTCTTATTAAAGAAAAAAAATATATATATACATATATATTTATTATATATATATTATATATATATAATATATATATATAATTTAGCACCATATGTGGTGCTAGGCACTAGAAAAACAGTGATCTATAGGATATTGGCTTTGCAATTAAGCAAAAATGCAGGGGATGGCCAGAGGATAGTTAAGTTGCAATATGCTACATGCCAGGGGGAGAGAGAAAAGGACAATGAACTTAGTGTAAATCTTGGTGTAGGATGGGGTTAGGATAGGGTTTCAGGAGGACTATGTGGAAGTCCTAACATTTGAGCTGAACCTTGAGGGATGTTAGAGTTAGATATAAAATATCCCCTAAGGAGCTCATTTAGTGATGTTTGGAGTGGTTGTGATTGAGTCATGAGGGTTGTAATCCCAGCAGTGGACAAATTCATTGTAATGGATTTATCTGGGTGGTGGGTTGGGGTGGTAGGGTGTGACTGGAGGTGGTGGATTCCTGGGGGTGCAGCCTTGGGGATCCTAGATGGTCCCTCCTTCCTCTGCTCAGCTCTTTTGCTTTCATCCTCTGTGATGTGAAGAGCCAGCCCATGTGCCCTCCCTCTTTCCGCCTTCCAGCACCATGCCCTGAGATCCATGGTCCTAAGCCTCGCATGGACTGAACCCAAAACTGTAAGAAAGTAAATCTTTCCTCTAAGTTAGATGGTCGATCTTTAGACTGTAGCTGTAAAAATGCTGATTGGAACAAAGGATGGATGGGAGTCCATCAGGTACATCAGTGGAAGATGGAAAAGGAGAAGGGGATGGAGAATAGTCAAGGTGGAAGATTAGCATGGTGAAGGCACAGAGAAAAGTAAGAGGAAAGCAAGTAAGGAATGGGAGAAGGTCAAAGTCAATACACTGACCCACTGACCATAGGCATAAGAAGAAACACGACAGAAGAAACTCAACTCTCCTGAATTTCCTCCCAAATCCTTGGCCACACTTCCTGTCTCTGCAGGATCATCCTGGTCACTAGAGGTCAAAGTCCTTAAGACTTGGTCTTGGCTCTAAATTTCTTCCTATCTGTGTAGTCGTCCAAGCCTGGTTTCACTCATTCCTATGTGAGAAGGATCAATGAGTTCATATTTATTTCAGAGTCTGACCTCTAGCTCAGAACAAGATCCACATGTTCTATCTAGAGTCTCAAAAACATCACATTTGATCCAAAACGGAGCCCATACTTTTACTCTCATAGCTTGGTCCTTCTTTCTGTGGCCAGCTCCATCCTCTACCAAGTTATACCAGTTGAACGTTATTCTGAACAACTTTCCTCAACTCTCACATCTGCTCCATCACAAGTAATGCTGATTTTATCTCTTAACTACCTCTCAATCCGTTCTCTTTTATCCACTTCTATCAAGTACGTAGAAGTTGAAGCTACAATTTCTTGACTAAGCTATTTCAATAACTCCCATTTCCATTCTTAATCTTTCTTTAATTTAAACTCTCTAGTTCAGAGCCAAGGAATCTTTTAGAAATCTGAGCAGTTTGGTGAACTAGAGAATACAGAAGTTCCTTCCAGGGTAGAAGAAAATACACTAGATAGATAAATACTTGACTGATCTTGCAGGGATGGAAAGAAACCTAAGGGAATTCCTTAGAGATAAGACATTAAATAAAAATGCAAATCTGCAGGCTCTGACTCTTGCCAGGGTAGTTTATGAGCGGGGGTTTCATGGGCCATACATATTAAAAAAAAGAAATCAAAGTCTGGCCCAAGAAGTAGACAGGAAGTAGAAACAGAGACACTTGGAATAAATCTGAGACTTCCAAAGAGTGATATCTTAGGAAGTAAAATAGGAAAAACCAATACTTACCCTCTGCTGAGGGAGATAAATGTACCATTTTTTATCAATTACTCATAGAGTGGGGAAAAATGTCCTTAAAGGGTGACCATTTACAGGCCTTTATTTTAAGCCCATGAACTGAGAAAACAAAACTCAGGCTTAAAAATATATATTTGAAGTAGGCAAGGTTAGTCATTTCCCATAAGACTTCTGAGGTAAACCCAAGTTCTCTCTGGAAGAATACAAATAAGATTTCCACAGATAAATGAATGTAAACTCACAATAATAATAATAAAAAAATCAGTTAATTACAAGAAGGAGCAAAGCTAGGATGAGCAAGATTTAGCAAAAACCAAAAACAAACCAAAAAAAAAAAAAGCACAACAAAATGCAAACAGCTTATACATAGACATTTAAAGACTGCTTATATTAGGGCTTAGCTATAGAATATTAAAAATTAATTTAAGAAATGCAAAAAATTGGGGTAGCCAGAAAGTATGGTGAAAAAAGTCATCTGTTGATATTGACTTAGTAGATACAAAAAAGAGAAAAGCAGACATTCTAGAAATGAATACTCTAATCATATAAAGTAAATTTTATCGTAGCTTAGACAGATGAAAAATTAATATAATGGAGGACACTAGAGAATTAATGAATGGGAATCTGGGAAACAAAAATTATCTTGATTACAGACAAAGGGGCAAAGTAAATGGAAAAATACCAAAAAAGAAGTTTGAGAGAAATAAGGGATAAAATGAGAAAGTACATTTCTAAGTGGATTCCCAGTAGAGAGAGGAAATGGAGGAAAGCCAATATTTGAATGGTTAAACTCCTGAATTTATAAAATATGTCAATCATCAAGTACAGAAAGGCCACAAATTCACATAAAATATATGAAATTTATTCTGCAATGAGTTTTAATGAAACACAATGTAGATCATATCAGACATGAAAAAGTTCTAAAAACAAGGGGGAAAAGGACAGATTACCAGCTGGGTATGGAGGCGCAGGCCTATAGTTCCAGGTACCAGGGAGGACCATAAGTTTGAGGTCAATTGGGTGAGACCCCCATCTCAAAATAAAAAAATAAAAAGGACTGGAATATATTTCAGTGGTAGAGTACCCCTGGATTCAATCAATCAGTTTTGTAAAAAGAAAGAGAGAGAGAGGGAGAGAGAGAGAAAGAAAGCAAGACCTATCATGAAATGACTACTATACTGTAGTTGATTTATCAAAAGTAACAATGGGAACCATAAAAAAAGTGAAAATTTGTCTTCCAGTTTGAAAGAAGACTTAGTTCCCTTTAAATGCTTTCTCTGAGAATTGAGAAAGTAAGAAGATATTTCCAGACAAACAGAAATGAAAAGAGTTCAGTAGGAAAAGATCTCCACTACTGAAACTTCTCTCTAATGTACTTTGGGGGAAAAAGGAAATATTAGCAGGAACAATATCTAAATTCTAAGAAGAAACAGTGCGGAATGCAATGATTAATCTGTGGGTGAATTTAAACAAATCACTTTTGAAAACGACGAGGGTGATGCATACTTAGAGTGGTTAAAAAAAATAAGAGATTGGACTGAGATACAAACTAAAATAGGAGCATCCTCAGTGAGGTCGCTAGCAGTAAAGCATCCTAAAGTCTTTGTGAAGACCGAGGAACTTGAGGTCTTCTGTCACATATGCATGTTTACATTTCTACAGCAACACTATCCAATAAGTTTTTTTTTTATGATGATGAGCATGTTCTTTTGATTTGATCAATACCTGCCAAATGTAGCTATTATGAACTTGAGAAGTGACAAGCTGTGAAAATTTAATTAATAAAGTTTTAATTAAATGAAATCTGAATTTCATTTAACTTTAAATATAAACTTTATGTGACTATTGGCTATAGCAATGGACTGGGTGATTCTGGAGCAACCTCTGAGATAATGACAATGGTATAATTTTTAAATCAGTACAGAGGAAAAAAGATTGTGATTTACAATCAAATAATAATAATAAAATCCAACTATCCCAGTTATGTAATATCATTCTTTAAAACTCTTTCTGGTTTCTTCAAAATGCCATTTTGCTTCCTTTTTTCTTTTTTCTTTTTTGAGGTACTGGGGATTGAACCCAGGGGCATTCTACCTCCAAGCTACACCCCCAGCCCTATTTTTTATTCTTTATTTTAAAACAGTATCTTGCTAATTATGGAGGGCCTCACTAAGTAGCTGAGGCTGGTTGTGAACCTGCAATCCTCCAGTCTCAGCCTTCCAAATACTGGGATTCCCCCGGCTCATATTGCTTCTTGATACCAAGGTTTTTATCAGACTGTACCCTGTGCCTGGAATATGTTCTTCATCCTGTTCTTTGATGAACTCTTACCTGTCACTTTAATATCTTCCCAAGTCAGATCTCTTACCCTTACCATCAAGGCATGGCATGTCAAATCTTTCTTTAAAATTATATTCAACTTTTTAAAATTTTGAAATAGTTGTAGGTTCACATGCTGCTGTAAATAATAATGCAGAAAGATTCCATCTATCTTATCCTGTTTCCCTGATAGTAACTACTTGTAAAACTATAGTATGATATTGATTCATTTCTGATCTTTATGCTTTTTTTTCTTGCCTTATTATATTAGCTAAAATACCTAATACTATTTTTTATGGTACTGAACACTGAATCTAGGGACATTCTACCTCCACACTACACCCCCAGCCATTCTTTTTTATTTTTTCTGTTGAAACATATTCTCACTAAGTTGCTGAGGGCCTTGCTAAGTTGCTGAGTCTGACAGAACCTGTGATCTTCCTGTCTCAGCCTCCCAAGTACTGGGATTCCAGGTGTGTACCACTGAGCTAGTCTTGCCCAATACTATTTTAAAGAGTGGTGATAGTGGATGTCCTTGTGAGGCTCATAATCTTAGGAGGAAAGCAGCCTTTCACCATTGAGCAGAATATTAGTCTAGGTGATTGGTAAACATTCTTTGAAACTTGAGGATATTGGCCTCTATCCTTATTTTTCTGATTATTTTCAGTCATGATTGGATATGGGATTTTGGCAAAAGCTTTGTTCTGCATTAACTGACTTGAGTCTAGGCCTTTTCTTCCTTGGCCAGTTAATATGCTGGATTACAAATGATTTACATTCAAATATTTAGCCAGCCTTGTATCCTTGAGATAAACCTCTCTTGGGATCAGTGTGTAATACTTTGTACATATTTCTGAATACTATTTGCTAGTATTTTGTTAAGAATATTTATGCCTATATTATTGAGGTTATTGGCCTGTAGTTTTCTTTTCTTTTTCTTTTTTCTTTTTTTTTTTACTTTTTTGGGATACATTTTTATCTGTTTTAGGTATGAGTATAATATCAACTTCATAAGAAGAGCTAAAAAGTATTTTGTCTTCTTCTATTTTCTGAAAAGATTATGTGAATTGATAATGGGCTATTAAAATACTTTTCTTATGTTGTGTGTATGATTTTAATCACTTTGAAATTTTCAGTTGAATGGTTTTTAGTATATTTACAAGGTTATGCTACCTTCACATTATCTAATTCCTGGACATTGTCATCACCTTAAAAACAAACTCCATACCCATTAACAGCCACTACTTATTTCCTCCTCCTCCTAGTCTTTGGAAATCACTAATCTACATTGAACTCTATGGATATATCTATTCTGGATTATTTCATATAAATGGAATCATATGATATGAGATCTTTCTATTTGGCTTTTTTCTCCTTATCATAGTGCTTTTGATGTTTATCTGTGTCAAGACATCTGTATCAGCACTTTATTCTCTTTATGACAAAATAGTATTCTACTGTATAAAATACATTTTACTTATCCATTTTTTAGTTTATGAATATGGACTGCTTTTCCCTTTTAGCTATTGTGAACAAAAGGACTTTAAATATTTTACATGCTTTAAATAAATAATATGCTTTCCATTATCTTGGATATATACCTAGGAGGAAACTTTCTGGGTTTTGTAGCAACTCTATTTTTTGAGGAACTATCACAGTAGACCTCACCCATTTACATTTCCGTCAGCAATTCAAGAGGGTTCCAATTTTGCCACATTCTTGTCAACTTTTATAGTTGTCTGTATTTTTTTATTATAGTATCCTAACAGGTATGAAATAGGATCTTATTGCATGTTTTGTTTGCATTTCCCTAATGATTAATGATGCTGAACATATTTGCTTATTGACCATTTATATATCTTCTCTGCAGAAGTGATTATTCAATTCTTTTAACCGTTTGTTAATTGGGTAATTTATCTTTTCATTGTTCATTTGAAACAATTCTTTACATATTTTAGATACTAGAACTTAATCAAGTATGTACTTTACAAATCATTCTACCATTCTAGGGGTTGTCTTATTACTTCCTTTACAGTGTTAATTAAGATTAAAAGGTTTTGGAATTTTGATTAAGACCACTTTATTTTTTCTTAGTTTGCTTATGCATCGGGTAATATATCTAAGAAACCTAGTTCAAGGTCACGATAATTTATATCCATGTTTCATTTTGAGTTAATTGTCACAGTGATTTATTCCCTTTGATTCAGTTTGGGTTACTTGTTGTATATAGTGTGAGATATTGGTCTATGTTAAGTGTTTTGTATGTGGATATCCAATTGTCTCACTACAAATTTGTTAAAACTAAAAAAAAATAAAAACTTCTTTGCTCACGGAATGACCTTGGCACCCTTATAAAAAATAAATTACTTACAAATGCATGAATTTTCCATGTACACTTCCATGTACACAAATGCATGAATTTTCCAAGATTACACTTGTAATCTCAGTACTTGGGAGGCTGAGGCAGGGGGATCACAGGTTTGAGGCCAGCCTCAGCAACTTAGCAAGATCCTCAGGTATTTAGTGAAACCCTGTTTCAAAAAGAAAACAAACAAAAAAATAGGACTGGGTATATAATTCAGGGTAGAATGTCCCTGGGTTCAATCCCCAGTATCATACACACACACAAAAAGCATGAATATATTTCTGAATTCTTAATTCCAGTCCACTTATATATATATTATATATATATTATATATATTATATGTATATTATATATACATATATATAATATGTCTTATATATAATATATATGTCTTATATATAATATATATGTCTTATATATAATATATGTCATATATATATTACTATGACACAATCAGATACCAAAGCTTTGTAAAAAGTTTAGAAATTGGTAAGTGTAATCCTTCTAAATTTGTTCTTCTTTTTAAAGATTGTTTTGGCTATTCTGGGTCTCTTTCATTTTCCCACAATTTTAGTATCAACTTACCAATTTCTGCAAAACCACAACTGGGGTTTTGACAGAGACTGCATTGACACCATAGATGAATTTGCACAAGCTAAGCCTCCAGTCGTTGGGTGGCACTCCCAGCTTTCTTCTAGTTCTTAGCACATTTATATCTTCTAGTCTATGAACAGGAGACATTTTTTCCCATTTATTTGCGTGTGTTTTTCAATTTCTTTCAATTATATTTGGTAGTTTTCTGAGCACACATTTTGTACTGCTTTTTAAATTTTTAATCCTAAGTATCTTATTCTTTTTGTTTTCGCTTGTGGTAGTTAATTCCATGTGTCAATCTGACTGGCCACAGGAACCCTAGGTAGCTGGTTAAGCAATATTTCTGGGTGTGTCTGTAAAAGTGTTTTCAGAAAAGACCATCTCTTGAATTAGTGGACTGAGTAAAGGCGATGGCCTTCCCCAACGTGATTGGATGCCAGCCAACCACTGAGGGCCTGAATAGAATAAAAACGCAGATGAAGATTGAATTATCTCTGCCTGCTTGAGCTGAGATAGAAATCCATACCCTCACCCTTCTTTGTGCTGTTAGTCAGTGGCATACAGAGTATCTATTTTACAGGTGTGTCTGACAACATCAATTTTTGATAATTGCTTTGTGTAGTTATTTTAAAATATGATGGGAGAAAAATAAGCACAGCATCACAAATCTTTAATACATATTTTTATATGCATATGCAGTTAGCTATGTTATTTCTATGTATTTTTTTTCAGATGCATTCAAGCTAGTTTTTTAAATATTTCAGCTCCTGGAACTTCCTTTAGTATTTCTTGGTGGTCAGGTTTGCTTGCAACAAATTAATTCATTTTATGATTGTCTGGGAATGTCTTAATTTCTTCCTCTTTTTTTTTTTTGTTCTGGGGATTGAACCTAGGGACATTTTACCTCTAGCTACACCCACAGCCCTATTTTATTTTTTATTTTGGAACAAGTTCTCACTAAGTTGTTGAAGCTAGCCACAAACTTTCCTCCCTCCTGTCTCAGCTTCTCTTCTCAAGTACTAGGATTACAAGTATGCACCATCACACCTGGCTCTCCTTCATTTTTAAAGGATAGTTTTGGTGGGTATAGAATTCTTGGTTGACAGTCTTGTTTTGTTTTATTTGTCATTCTTCCTATCCCTCCATGATTTCCTATGAGAAATCATCTTTTAATCTTTTTAAAGATTCCTTGTATGTGATGAGTCACTTGCTGCTTTCAAGATGTTCTTGTTGTCTTTAGTCTTTGAAAATTTAAATGCAATGTGTCAATTTCTGGATTTTTTAAAAAACTTTGTCCTACTTGGAATATCTTGAACTTCTTGGACTTATATTAATGCTTTTGATCAGTTTGGGGAAGATCTTAGCCATTATTTTTTCTATTAGTTTTTTTCTGTTATTTTCTCTCTCTACTTCTGGAATTCCCATTCTGCATATGTTATGCTTGATGGTGTCACCGAAAATCTAAGAATCTGTTCATTTTACTTCATTTCTGCTTGCTTGTTTATTTTCTCATCCTAGATAAATCTCGATCTATCATAGGATTTTCTGGTTCTCTCTTTCATCTGCTTAAATATGTTGTTTAGTTCCTCTATAAAATTTTCATTTTAGTTTTTTTTTTCATTTTTAACTTCTATTTGCTTCTTTTTGAGATTTCTACCTTTTTTGTGATAGTCTACTTATATTGGTATATATTAATTATACACAATGATGGGCTTTATTTTGGTATATTGTCTTTGATCCACCTTGAGTTGACTCTTGTGCAGGGTGAGAAAGTGGTATTTATTTCCATTTTCCTGCATATAGTTAACCAGTTTTGTCAACACCATTTGTTGAAGAGGCTATCTTTTTTCCAGTGTATGTTTTTTACTCCCTTTACCCTGCTCTTCTTCCTCCCCTGACCCCTTTCTCCATTGTATTGGTCTCTCTTATACATTCATGATGATTTCCTATGTTTTCCCCACTTGTCTCCACAAATGAGAAAAAAATAAGCAAACATGATACTTGTCTTTCTGAGTCTGGCTTATTTTGCTTAATATGATGCTCTCTAGTTCTACCCATTTTTATGCAAATAAAATAATCTTTTTTTATTGTTAGAAGCCTTCTTAGTCATCAGCTTTGAGGTCATTTGTCTGGCTTGGGAGGGGAACAAACTGCCCACCCAAGTAGGAGATATGTTTGCACACAAATAAATTTCTAAGGACCATATGGGACCTATAAACTGGGACCCTGACATAAGCAGGGACCCTGACAACTTCCTTGTTTACTCTTTCCTTCCCTGATTTATTTGTGACTACTTTGATGTTTTTTCCCTGACTCCTCCCATGACTGCTTTGCTATTTCATGTGACTAATCATTTCTTACAATGTTTTGGTTAAAACCCTCAATACAAGAAAGACACTGATGGAAGGAGAGCTAGGATAGATATCTGTCTCTCCTCCCTAGCCTCTTCAACTGCCCTGGTTCTCTAATAATAATAATTTTCTCTAATAAGTATTCTGACTCCACTGTTGTTCATAAGACTGCTAATTTATCAATCAATATCAACATTGTTCATGATAAATAGCGCCAAACATGGACCAGGAAACCTGAAGCATTTCAGTCTCTCCATCCATTCAACTGCCAAGGTGAGGACTAGCTTGGAAAAGAAATTTTCAGGGCTGGGTAACATTTGAGGAATAATTTGTCTAATATGCACTATTTACTTAGACAGGGGATGTAGGTTGATGTTTTCTCTGCTTGGACTCTCTTTGGGGCTTGCTTGAAATCTCCTTGAGAATTGCCGACCTTTCCTATGGCTTGTGGGGAGCCTTCTCAGAGTGAGATGCCCTGTGCTTCTGCACAGCCTTTCTCTCCCGCTTAATTGGCTGTGAGGAAAACCGAAAGTAAAAATAATGATGCTTTTCCTCTTCCACCTGTTAAATTGTCTCCTAACAATCCTTTTAAAATATAATTTAACCACCTGCACTTCATTATATGTAGCTATTAAAAAGGGTCTGGATAAGGGTTAAAGTGACAGAGACCCTAATTTTCAACAGATAATGTCTGTCATACCCTATTATTCAAGGTCTGAATCCAAAAAATCATAGCAAATTTTAAGAAAATATGTCCATTTTGATTTCAAATTGTTAAAAAGTCCTTGCTCACCCTTTGCTTACACCTGCTTAAAATAATATTTGGCTTTTAAAAATATATATTGAAGGGTTCATATTTCACGCTTTAAGTTTTTTTTTATAATTCCATTTTTTTTACAACTCTAAAAGGTAATTCCAAGATTCTAAAGCTTTATATCTACCCCCTTCCCCCATTTGCAAAAAGAAGAAAGAACAATACAAATTTAAAAGAAACTGCAGCTTTTTACTACAGAAACCATTACTTTTCATTTTTGAGCTCATGGATTTTTATAAATTCACCTTGAGATTGTGTGTGTGTATTTTTTGTTCCGACTCATTTTTGTTTTGTCTAACTAAAGAATTGTTAGGTCTCCACTTCTTTGGGTTTTATTTTCTCCACCTACTTATTATCTATTCAAGGGTTAATTATCTGTTTAATAATTTGAGAAGGGGAATAAGTGATAGAAGTCTGTCACTTTGGATTCCAAACTTTGCTGTCATAGAAAAACCCATTTGTGTGGGGAAAAAAGAACAACAAGCCTTTAACAACTTAAAAGGCAATTGCTAAAATGCCTTTCCCCTTGATTTTCTCAAAAAGAAGAAAGACAGCAGTCCAGGTTCTGATCCAACAACTAATTCCAGGCTTACTGTATGAGAACTCTTGTATACAGTAAAGTTGTTACATACCTTGAATCTAATCATCTTGCTGCCACTCAGTGATGAGCCACCGATCCAAGACTGTGGAAAAGTGCTGACACAAATCCACTCACGGAGGCCAGACTTAAAAGCAAACCATGGACAAACCTTTGTCACAAAAGTTACCCAAAACATGGCAGTTGCCCTGGGCCTTACCTGGGAGTTGAACCCCACATATGGGCTACAGAGTTTGGGCATAATAGATAAGGTTGACAAAAATGGGTATTAAAAAATATATCAGGTAAGGTTCAAACTTTACCCTTAATCCTGTTTAAAATTACGCCTCATTTGTCTACAGGACTATTTTGTCCCTTCAGGAAAGCCCAAAGGAAAAAAATAAAATAAACGAGTAAAAACTAAAACTGCTACATTCCAGTTACAAAGTTGGCTTTCACTTTCCCCACCTTCTTTTGTTTATACTCTGTTCAAGGTTGCAGTCCTAGCTAAAATGTAAACATCTGAAAGGAAAAACAGTAACTCCTTAAAGTCCAGGCCACTGTAAAACTTGAATAGGTGATTTTAATTTGTTTCCTACTTTGTTAAAAATGTACAAAATTATTTCAAAATGTAAAATCAAGAATGGAATTATTGCCAAAAGAAACCAGTATGCAGGGATAAGAGAGAGATGTAAAGATGGTATATGAGTATGAGAAATTTTGGTAAGGAAGGATAAAAGAAAAGGAGAATATTTTAGGAATAAGAACATATTTTGTATGGAAAAGTAAGGTTTATCCTAAGATTGTCCCAAATGGGAAAGGAAAGAATAGTATAATACCGAAAGCTAAAAGCAAGTCCCAGAAGGTTTGAGTACATTGAAAAATGTTTGTGAAGGATGAAGCTTATGAAGGCTATAGAATGTGTGATAAATAAGTTTATATTTAAAACTTATTCAAATATTTACAATGAGGTTCTTTTAAAATAATTTTCTATTTTCTACTGTTTCTGTTTTTATTCTTATCTTATTAAGCCCTAGAATCTAAATTTCACTTCTAAAGTGAAAGTTAACTCCTGTGTAATTGTAATGCTATATCTGTGCTTCACAAATGTGAAAAATGTATAAATGGATATCAGAAAAAACACCAGTCAGTTTAGCTATCCCAGTCCATCACAACTGCCTAAAGCCAGCAGCCCCAGAGCCAACAGCCCCAGATACAACTCACTAGACAACTCAGGAGAAATCTGAAAAGTCAAGAAAGCTGATCCTGAGGAGGATGACTAGTCCTGCTAGAGTCACACTCAGGAATTGACAAGATGGTGTACAACAAAAGACTTAAGAGTACCACATCTCAGATTTGTTCATAAAAGTGGACTCTAAATTTTATGTCATAAGTACTTTAAGTCTGACTTTATTAGTGGGATTTACAGTGGTCTTCACTTTGGTATCTCCCCAATTTGACTTTGCATTGCTAAGATGAAAAAAGAAAAATTAACAATTCTCATCCTATGGGGAGAACTAATAGGGATGTTACAGTCAGTCTCTGTAATCTTCACCATTTATGTATCCAAAATTGTCAAACCTATTATTGTTCAGAGTTGATGCATGTCAGAGTATACCTTGAAGCAGCCTGGAAAATTAGCAACAGTTCTCTCAGACTGACAAATTACTACTGGCCTTGTCTTAAAGACAAAAAAGGAGGAAATGTTGGAAACCTTCTTAGTCATCAACTTTGAAGTCACATTAGTCCAGCTTGGGAGAGGCACAAACTGCTCACCCAAGTAGGAGATTTGTTTGCACACATACAATTCTCTAAGGAAAAAATGAGACCAATAAGTAGGGACCCTGACAACCTCCTTGTTTACCCTTTCCTTCCCCAATTCATTTGTGATTACCTTGATGTTTTTCCCTAACTCATCCCATGACTGTTTCTTGTGATTAATCATTTCTTATGATGTTTTGGTTAAAAACTTCAATATAAAAAAAGACACTGATGGAAGGAGAGCTAGGAGAAATATCACTCTCCTCTCCAGCCTCCTCAACTGCCCCGTTTCTCTGATAATAGTAATTTTCTCTAAAAAGTATTCTGACTCCACTGTCATTCATGCAAAGAAATTCCAATCTATCAATCAACATCAACACCATCTGTGACACTTCATGACTGATTAAAACTCTATTGTGTGTGTGTATTTATATATATATATATATATATATATATATATATATATATATATATATATCTTTTTCTTTATTGGTTCATGGGCACCTAGGTCTATTCAAAAGCTTGGCTATTTTGATATTCTATTATAATGAGACATCATTCTTCCACTTTCATTTAGTTCTTTAAACATGTTTTTTAAAGTTCTTTGAATATATTTAAGTACTTGTTTTCAGCCTTTGTCTAATAAGTCCAGTGTTAAGATATCCTCAGATAATTTCTATTTATTTCTGTTTTTCTTGTATAGAGATCTGAAATTATCATTTATTTGCATGTCATTTTATTGTTGTTGAAAACTAAATACTTAATATAATGTGACAAACCTCCTCAGATTTATTTTCATTTCCTGGAATTTTTTGATTGACAGTTTTTTCACTCCAAAGTTGGGATGTGTAAGCCTAAAAGAAATCTTAGGACACTCACCTCTGTAGTTGCTTGGATTCTTGGAATCTTTAGCTAGTTTTCTTTCTTCTCTCCAATTTTCATAGTTTTCTTGTGTTTGTCTTACATACACAAATTAAGTACTTTATATATTTTATCAGATAGTACATGAAAAAGGATATTTAGTCCACTTTCCTACAAGTGGGAATTTCCCTCCTTCTTATAAAGAATTATCAAAGATATAGCTTTACATTTTCTAAGTGATTGGTTTGTTTCTCCTAGTAGATAGTGAGTTCCATGAAACCAAGTATCTGGGTGGCTTACCATGTTCTTCCTATTGCCTACTACATAACAGGACCTCAAGACATAACTTTGAATAATTGTATATACACACCTGCTCTAGAAATATAAGTTAAGTGAATTTGTGAGTTGATTGAAATATCATGTATTTCTTCCTATAATATTTGGAGGTAAAACCAGGACTCAACTCTGAACTCTTCCATATGAGGCTGCCCCTCTGGGTTCACACAGAGCATTTAAGTGGAGAGAGTTTCATAGCAGTGAAGCCTGTTCTTCCAGGTGGACATTTCCTGGAGCCAAATTCTCCCACTAGGACAATTATTTGGAAATGAAGTAGCACAAATATATCCATGACTGGACAATACTGTAAATGCTGTTATAGCACTACAACAAAACAGCAAAATGCCACAGAAAATGTAGATAGTGATCAGAAAGAAACATGTTTGGAATCTCAGAAGAAAATCAAACCTTCCCATAGGAGTCTAAAAGGGTGCTCCACAACTTTTGACAGGATTTCGTGAATAGGAATTGTAGCAAACTCTACTTATTAAAGCTCTCTGAATAAAGGACCCCTATAGCTGGGCGATGATTACTAGTCATATTAGACATTGCTCTGTTTTCTCCTTCCTAAAAGGGGCATCAGGGGTAGACATGTTAAAGTAGCCTGCTTAGGGTCTGAAGCTGAGGGAGTCTAACATATACATGTATATAACCACTTCTATATATTTAGCTCATGAAGAGCAGATAGTGTTAATATCTTCCTTCATATAAACAATGGCAGGACTTTGAGTCACCAGACATACAAATTGTAATAAGCATATGAGACATCTGAGCTGAGAGACACAGTATTAGAAGAAGGCTCTGGGGAGGTCACTGTTCCCAGGAGGGTGACAAGCTACCATGCATGAGGTCTAATGGAAAAATCCTTCTAAATTCCAATAATATGCTGCCCTTCTGCTGAAAACAGATAGATATAGGAGCTAAGACAATAGGGCTTTCTGAATGGACAGTTCTGCTCTTGCCAATTACAATCTGTTTGACCTTAGGTCACTCAGCTTTTCCACTTAGAGCCAATTGTCTCTGTGTTGGGGATAATGATAGCTGTTGCTCCTTTGAGGAGGTCTGAGGATTATTGTATATATAGCTCTTGCTTCAGTAGATGAGTGAAGGAAGAAGAGGAAGTGGGAGAGCTGTTTTTGGTGTGGTAGAACATTCACCTCATAGAATTTTCAGTGATGCTAAAGGATTTTAATTATCCAATCCACACTTTCATGTTCTTTTGCAATTCGTAATCCAAGACAGTAGATCACAAATATAGATTGTACAAACTGGACTGCGTACACTCTGAATCAGTCATCTGGACTTCCCCAGTAAGAGACTCTAGCCTGATGATCTGGTTAGCTTCAAGTAGTGCCTTTCTGAAATATTATAAGACTATGCTAAAGCTATAATACCAACAAGGTGTTTGTTCCATTGTAGGTGCTGAGGAACAGACAAAAGGCTCAGCAGTGGCACAAAGATTGCTGATATCCAGGGATCTGGAAGCAAGCATCCACCTGTCATATATCCCAGAGGAAGAGAATTTATCTGATCATGACCTAGTTCTTCATACCTGGCTTAGCATAGCTTCTCATCTCTTCTTGTTATAAAACAGAAAATCTGATGGAAAGTGGCAGACCCTTTCCCTTTGGGATCAACAGAGGGCTTTCTCAGCAGCCCTGCATGCTCTGTCCTGTTGTCTGTTCCCCTTTCCTCACCTGCAATTTATTTGCCCTAAAATCTTTAGCCAAAATTCAAAGATATGCATGTTAGAGGCTGGAGTTCTTAGGAGCTAAATAACTGTGTCCACATTTGGAACATCTGGCAGTCCATCTGGCAGCTTGCGAGTACACAGCAGGCAGAATAGAAATCCTAGAGAAATGTGCCACAAGGTTGATTGCAGTGACTAAGCTCTCCCTCTCAGCATGTGTAGGATGACAGTAATGAAAGAGATATCATGCGAGGATGAAGTCCACAGAGAAGCTCTCCTCCTGCCTCCACACCTACCCTTCCCTCGAACCTTTGCACTGGTTGCTAAAAAAGTGTCTGCAGTGAACTGATATTTTTTCCAAGGATCTCTCTCTCTCTCTCTCTCTCTCTCTCTCTCTCTCTCTCTCTCTCTCTCTCTCTCTCTCTCTGACAAAGAAAACAAGAAACTGATCAGAAGGCCAAAAGCAACAGGACTTTGTTCCCTCTGCAGAATTGGACATTGTGGATTGCCAAATTCCTTATAAAATATTTTCCTCCCTGGGCTAACCATGATACCGTTCTTTCTGTTTTTCTTCAGGCAAGCATTCTGATCACTCCTCTTTTGTTTCTTTAACTGCATCCTCTTTTTCATCCTGCTCAGAGAATGGGGTGTTCCTTGCCATTCTCTCTCCATGCTCCTATTTCTCAGAGACTGAAACTGTGCAGGTCAGCAGCTATTTGTAGCATGCTTGGGTTCATGTACTCACATGATTGTTCATTTATATGGCACCTATTTGTTCTCAGTTCTCAGGAGAAAGTGAGGCAGAGGAACACACTGTTTTCAGAAAAACATCAGTCCTAGAAATGATACCATTGCCTTCCCCTGCACCCTCAGCAGGGCCACCCTGGCCACTTAACTCTTCTAATTGGTCGAATTCAGTGCTCTACTTGTGATTAAATATTTTGACCATTATCTTAGGCTATTCCTAGATGGAGTGTATTAAACAATATGGAATACTTAAATCCAAAGTTGACATATCTCCTGAACTCTAGCATCTATTTCTCTGGCTTGAAATTTTCTGTTAATATTCTACATTCAAACTGTTAGTTTGTCGTTTATTTATGCATTTATGTATGTATTTATTTATGTATTTATTTATTTATGTGATATTGGGGGTTGAATCACAGAGTATTCTACCTCAAGTTATACCCCAACCCTTTTTATTTTTTGTTTTGAAACAGAGTCTCACTAAGTTGCTGAGACTGGCCTTGAACTCATGATCATTCCATCTCAACCTTCCAAGTACTGGGATTACAGGTGTGTGCCTGGCTCCTCAAACAATTAGCTTTGATAACATCCTGGTTGGAAAGTTTCAGGTCCCTATCCTTTGGAAACCTGCATCACACACATCAGAGAGCAAAATAACTTTAAGAAATGGGTTGTCCTCTTATTTTGCAAATTAGAAAGTGTCCCTTTGTGAAGGGTCTGTGACTTGCCTAGTGTCCCACAGTTGACTAGAACCCAGTTCCTCTGACCCTAAGTTCAGCATGTTGGCAGTTTTAAGGATTTGGAGAAATTTTTCAATTTCCTCCCAGCTGCACTGGCATGCAGGCACATTAATAAAATTCCACAGAGGACGTGGCTTTGCAAGAATGTGTGAAGACAATGTGTGTGAACAAGTGTATCCTCTGATGGCTGGATGTGTAGAATAACTCCAGTGCCATTTGCAGGCCAGATTGGAGCTGTTGCTCGTTTAATCTGCACATGTGGCATCTCCATGAGGCACTTCAGCAAGGCTCTAGCTACTGCCGATTTAGCTGTCATGACGACCATGTGCATGATTTCCACGGACAGTATTATTTCAGACAATCCATCTCAGAAATGATTAGTATTCAGGCATCCAGAGGTATGCTATGAATTTTTTTGTGTACATGCATATATAATCATACACACACACACAGGTACACACACACATACATTTGTGAGGTATGAATGTACTCTGCCAAATCTTGTGTCTTGATAGTTGCAAAACAGTATATGGCCACTACTCTGATGAAAAGCATAGCAGAGAGCAATAGGCAGGAAGACTGACAACAGAAAGGTGACAGCTGACAGTCTAATACTGAGGGAATGGACAAAAAAATCCCAAGAACCATGGCAGTGAAGGGTCCTCCTCAGAAGTGACAAATGGCTTATCACATATCACTGCTATTTGATAGTTGGGCCAATATGGATATTAGTAGTAAAAATTCTGGAACATCAATGAAAAAATATTACTGTTTTTTATAACCTTTGCTTAAAAATACTGGAATGTGTGTGTGTGTGTGTATATATATATATATATATATATATATATATATATATATATATATATATATTTGTGTTTGTATGTATACACACACTTATGTATGTATATACACATTTATGTATATACATATATATATGCATATATGTATATATGCATACACACATATACACACATATATATATTATATAAATGTTGGGAGAGATACATATCATAGTTTTTAGGAAGACTTCCACTGAAAATGGCTAATAAGTCTCAATTGTTCTTTAAGATAATGATAGTAAAACATTAATATCAATCACAGAATAAAGAGGAGTAGAAATCTTTGTGCTTCTCTGTTGTTACTAAAGCCTCTTTTTTTCGTTTATATTGATAAGTAAATCTGATGAACTAGGAACTACTCTAACTACTGCTGTTTAGACTAATAGTTGAGGATGCAAAGAGGAAAGCAACATCAGGAAATAGAATTTTTAGTCACCTTTGAGGGACGGACTGTAGGGATTATTTCTTCCAGTGTGTCTCAAAATGTGTGTTATCCAATTCTCTGAGTCTCTTAAGTGATGACTATAAATGGCCTCACACTGCAAGTCTCTGGCAGACTCTAAGAGAATCCAATATAAAATGCTCCTCTATTGTCTGCTTGGGACAGTTTGGCTGTTTCTACTTCCTGGCTCAACAGTCACCACTACGTGTGTCTCCTGTTCTGAGGCTGGTGGTGAACCTGGATCCTCCGGTTTTAGCCTACCAAATGCTGGGATTACAAGCATGTGCCACCATGCCCGGCCATGCCCAAAACTCTTGTTGCCTTCCTCACTAGGTCCCCCTCTTCATCCTCACCCTACAAGTCTCTGATATTAGAATTGGCAATAATTAGCATTATTTCTACTATGTGTTCTTTATGACTTTGTCCCCCCCTTCCCTAATTGCCCTCATTCATTCCCCTGGTGTCTCTGCTCATCTATCTGATGTTGAATATTTCTGAATATTTCTCTAGCTTCCATATGTAATAGAGAACATGCATCTACTTGTTCTTTGGGACTGGGTGTACTCATTTAGTATAATATTCTCGTATTCCATCCATCTTCTTGCAAATGGAGTAGTTTTGTTCTTATTTATGACTAAGTAGAATTCCATTGTGTATGTATACAAAATTTTGTGATCCATTCATATGTTGATGGATATCTAGGCTGGTTCCATAATTTGGCTATTGTAAATTGTGCTGCTATAGACATGGATTTGCAAGTATAATTATAATATTCTTATTTCATGTCCTTTGGGAAGATACCCAGGAGCACAATCGCTGGGTCAAATGGTAGTTCCATTCCCAATCTTCTGAAAAACTTCCATGCTGATTTCCAAAGTAGCCATACTAGTTTACAGCCCCACCATAAGTGCAACAGGGTTCCTATGTTCCTATTTCTCCACATCCTTGCCAGCATTTATTATTGTTTGTGTTCTTTTTTTGTGTGTGTGTGGTACTGGGGATTGAACCCAGAGGCATTTTACCTTCAAGCTACATCCCCAACCCAGTTTTTTATTCTTTACTTTGAAACAGGGTCTCACTAAATTGCGGAGGGGCTCACTAAGTAGCTGAGGCTGGCCAGGAACACGGATCCTCTGGTCTCAGCCTCCCAAATACTGGGATTATAAGCGTGCACCACCATGCCTGGCTTTGTTTGTGTTCTTGATGACTGCCATTCTAACTGGAATGAGATGGAATCTCAGTATAGTTTTGATTTGCATATAAATCACTGAAGAATGAAAATGAAGGAGAATTTAGAAGATGGAAAGACATCCCATGCTCATGAATAGGCAGACTAAATATAATCAAAATGGCTTCCCTACCAAAAGCTATCTACACCTTCAACATAATCCCTCAAATGACCTTCCTACCAAAAACTATCTTCACATTCAACACAATACCTATCAAAACACCATCACCATTTTTCGTAGACCTAGAGAGATCAGTTATAAAATTCATATGGAAAAACAAAACAGAGCCGTGTGTGGTGGTGCACGCTTGTGATCCCAGCATTTGGGAGGCTGAGACTGGAGGATCCGGGTTCGTGGCCAGCCTCAGCTACCTAGTGAGGCACTCTGCAACTTACTGAAACCCTGTTTCAAAATAAAGAATAAAAAATCAGGCTGGGGATGTAGCTCAAAGGTAAAATGCCTCTGGGTTCAATCCCCAGTACCACAAAAAAAAAAAAAAAAAAAAGAAAAGGAAAAACAAATAGCCAAAGCAATTCTCAGCAATAAAGCAATAAGAACTATTCTGGAGGCATCACAATACCTGACTTCAATCTGTACTACAAAGCAATGGTAATAAAAACAGCATGATACACATACATATATACACATAACCCGTTGATCTTTGATAAAAGTGCCAAAGACATGCACTAGAGAAAGGGAAGCCTTTTCAACAAATGCTGTTAGGAAAGCTGGCTGTCCATATGTAGAAAAATGAAACTAAACCCTAACTTCTCACCCTTCACAAAAGTCAACTCAAGGTGATTCAAAGACCTAGAAATTAGACCAGAAACTTTGAAATTGCTAGAAGAACAGTTCAACATATAGATACAGGTAGAAACTTCCCTAATAATATGCTAAAAGCTCTGAAAACACTCCAACATATAGATACAGGTAGAAACTTCCCTAATAAGATGCTAAAAGCTCTGAAAATTAAAACAAGAAGTAATGAATGGGATAATATTAAATTAAAAGGCTTCTGCACAGAAAAACAAAACAAACAAACAAACAAACAAAAAAACCCAGAAGGAATCTACAGAGACAGTCTACCGCCTACAGAATGAGAGATCTTCACCATTTACCCATCTGATAAAGGTCTAATATCTAGAATATATAAAGAGCTTAAAAAGCTAAACACTAAAAAATAAATAAAAAACAATAACCAAATTCAAAAATAGGCAACCGAACTAAATAGACACTTTTCAAAAGAAGAAATACAAATGGCCAATAAATATATGAAAAAATACTCATTATTTTAGCAATCAGAGAAATGCAAATCAAAACTACACATGATACCGCATTCTGTCTGACATTGCATAGTTACAGTGTTCCTCCCTCTGACCCTGACATCTGACAAAGTGAGGGGGGCAGTAGGAGTAGGGACAGAAGCAGACATCCTCCAGTACCTAATGCAAAAAACTTCTCCCAGGAGCTCCAGCTCACCCTTTCACCTACTATTTGCACCCCACCTTTCTACCCTTTGTTGCACTTCTTGGACTATCAAGGGATAACATTGTCCCTGGGTTTTATTCGGCATGCTGGTTGTCAGCTCTAAAGTGCAAGGTCATCAGTGATTGGTCATTTCCATAAAACTCCTCAGTTCTTGCAAATTAGTCTCTTGGGTGGGTTTGACCCATCATCCTCTCTAGACAGGCCTGGGTGGGGTTTGGACTTGCAAGGGTTATAGTTTCAGTTTTTTATGGGACAATTCTTGTGAGCCATGGCTTATTCTCTTGAATCTACCCTGCTATGGTCACTTGTTGAAAAGCTCCACACAGGTGCTAGGAGATATAGCACTTTGCCCCAAGATGATGGACAACATTTCCTCCTTCCACCTCCAGGCAGACTGTCCTGAGAGAAGTTTCATTCATTTTCCTAGATCTCCAGCAGGACTGAGCATCAGTTTCCTGCAGCCATGAGCGATTGGATAGCATTTGTGCATGTATTATTTCTCCTTTTTCTCCTCTGTCCTTTCACCCTGGCATCATGTCCCAAATAAACCACCATGTCTTCCTGGATAGGAAGGATGGGGGAAGAAGGAGAAAGTGGAACCCACACAAAGGCATTCCTGCTCAAGTTAAAAAATACTAATAATTAAAGAAGAGCCAATATTTGTTGAACACTTACCATGTGCCAAATACAGTTGAAAACACTTCACATGTTCTAACAAAGCTAAGACAATGTGTTTATTTTATGAATGAGGAAGATTCTGTGCTCAAAGGGAAGTATTGTCCAGGGTAGAATTAGGGCATGAAGCTTGTTAGTAATTCTGAACCTAGATTTAGACTTCTGGCCACCATATGAGACTGAAGGTAAGTCTTAATTATTTAGAAAACTGAGGTAAACACACTACTCATTTCTTCTTTCTTTCTTTCTTTCTTTTTTTTTTTGTGGTACTGGGGGTTGAACCCAGAAGGCATTCTACCTCAGCTATGTTCTCAGCCCTTTTTTTTTTCTTTCTCTTTTTGCTTTGAAACAGAGTCTTGCTAGGTTGCTGGGAATCTCATTAAGTTGCTGAGGCTGATCTTGAACCTGTGATGCTACTGTCTCAGCCTACAAAGTACAGGGATCGCACAGGTACACCACCACACAGCTCATGTCTTAACTAGCAGAAGTCATCCTGGTGCAAACAATGTGCAGGTCAGTTGCATGGAATTGAGGGTACCTGCTGTCTCCTGTCCACTTAGGCTGGTCAAACGTGGTATCCTCAACCTTTCTCTGGTTTGGGGTGTCCTCAGTCCTAGCATACAGGGCTTCATTTCTAGTATCCTCAGGACCAATATGACTCATTCTTCCACATTGAGGGAGGAGCAGGATGTTTCTGTGACTTGGTACACACTCAGTGGGCAGTAGCTCTGACTGTCCCTTGTTCCTAAATCACACACACACACATGCACCCATGTGCACACCCACATCCTTACAACTGCAAATGGGAATAATACTACTCTGTGAGTTATAAGAACTAATGGAGTTGTTAAACAGCCTCTATCAATTTGGGCACTTCAAGCCCCTCCTATCAAATGCAGCCCAGCATTGACTTCAGGGCTCCAATCCACTCCACATATGAAGCCCAGCCTTTCTGAGATGGACTTGCCATCTTGTATGAACCAAACCTCTGCCTAGACCTTCATGCCTCAGAGACTCCAGTGCTTCACCTTAGGTGGGGATCGTAGCCCCAAAGCTGTCCCACACTTCCACTTAGAAATAGCAGCCGGCCCTGCCACTGGCTGCTTTATGATACAATAGCTTCCTTGGAGCGTGCTTATAAATATTTATAGCACCCAATGAGCAGTAATGGGTTGCTATTCAAACACACCTGCTGGGGAAGAAAGAAATAAAAAAAAAAAAAACGAAAAAAAAAAAACCCACATACACACTTACACATATTTATGCCCATTATATGAAGGTCATTTTAAGCATTTAGACTTAGAGAGCATACGTGCAGAACCATCAAAATAATGAAGGCCTTCCCAGGATCTTCAGTTCCCGCACGCAGTATACTCTTCAAGGAAATAGGGCGAAGGCTCGTTTTGTTTTTAAATGTTGCTTCTCCCTAATAACGAACATGTTTGCTCAACTATACTTGGAAAATGCTGAACTGAACAAAGAATATGAAAAAAATTATTACCTATATATTTTACCTCTGAGAGGTAATAGTGTTAACGCATTTTGGAATATTTCTTTCTACTCTGTAAGAAATACAGACTCTATAGGCTCTCCTGAGCTCTGCTACAAAGAATTAGTGCTACAGATTTTTCAAACAGTTTAAAAATCTTCTCTAATTTGATAGTTGAAAATGATATTTTGTTGTTCCAATTTGTATTGATTTGGTTATTGAAGGCTATGTACTAACTCAATCAATGAAGACTTTTTTTTTTTAAACTTTACAGAGTGTTTAATCCCTAGCATGGGGGATGAGCACTTACAGTGCAGAATCCCTAGTCCAAGAGGCGGCTGTTTGATGAAATGGCAGAGGAACTTTTCCCTTAAATATATAATAGTCATCACTATTTCTCCTTTTGTGTCTTGTGTATTCAGGTGTTTGAACGGTTTGGTTTTGGAATGGCATGCCCAACAATTCTATATTCTTGTTTTCCTTCAGTGAAGGGACATGTTAGGAAAGAGATGTTTTATTTCAGTCCTTTATCCTGCCATCAAGCCAGCTTTCCGAATAAAGAATGGCATGTATAATATTGCTCCAAGCTTTCTTTCAAAGAATTTACAAAACACTAGCTCTCAGAGGCCTGGAAGCAATTCCTCAGCAATCTTAAAATGGGCAAGAAGGAGTTCAGGCTAAACCAAGTCAAAAGAAAGGAAACAAGTCAAATGACGGATCACCATTCAAAAAGTATATATGTGTCATGTTCTTTTACATGCTGTGTTTTACCTCTGCAATTCTTGGAAATAGCCTTTGGTAGTTTAGTAAATAAGTATGCTTCTAATTTGCCTTTTGTTTAATGTTTTTTCTGTTGATTTTCAGGCACTCTCTATACCATATTCTGCATTTCAATAGTAAAGACTTGACATCATTAAAAAATAAAATGTGCTGAGTATATATTCTATACCAACTAATGCCTGAGTTTAGAGAAACTCAGCATTGGAAGAGATGTGGAGCCTATACTCCAGGGCTTTTCCACAAAGTGGAGGCCGTCAACAGATGCTACAACAGCAGGAAAAGTCTGATGTGGAAGAAATTATTTGAATGGCTCGTGAGTAACATCCATACACAACTTTGTCTTTATATAGGACGTGTACAGCTTTACAATGGAAAAACCTATCATCGTGTGGTTGAACTCAGCATCATGAAGAGGTGGTCTACCAGCCATATTTGTCTCCTGATGTGACCACCCAGGAACTGGTCTAGACTGAGATATTTAAATTGAAACAAATTAAATCTGCAACTCTACATTCCAGGTTGTAGGAAATACAGGGGATACAGAAATAAGTTAATCAGCCCTAAGACAAGATGCTCAGAAGAGTCCAGAATGTGTCTTCCTTAATGTCATAAGAAAAAGGAAGAAGTCAGTATTTTAGTTTAAAGAAACTTAACAGACTTGACAATCAAATAATATGTGTGCTCCTTGATTTGAATCTAATCTTTTATTTTTATTTTATTTTATCTTATTTTTTGTGTATGGTACTGGAGATAGAACCTGGAACTACACTTCCAGTCCTATTTTATGCTTTTATTCTGAAACAAGGTCTCACTAAGTTGCTGAGGCTGGCTGAGAATCTGTGATCCTCCTGTCTCAGAAAGCTTGTGCCACCACACCTGGCTGAGGCTCTAATCTTTTTTTTTTTTTTTTTTTTTTTTTTTTTTTTTTTTTTTTTTTTTTTTTTTTTTTTTTTTTTTTTTTTTTTTTTTTTTTTTTTTTTTTTTTTTTTTTTTTTTTTTTTTTTTTATGGGTGTGAGCCACCATGCCTAGCTTCTATGGCCCATTTTTTTTTTCATTTAGGAAGTATGCATTGAGTTTCTTTTATTAAAATTTATTTATTTATTTTTCATCTTTCCCTTATTTGGTGCATTGTAATTACACATCTTTGTTAGGTACAAGCTAGTATAGGTAAAGACATCCATGCACACATTTCTCATTTAACCCTTCCCCAATTCCCGCCCAATTCCCTCCTCTTCCCTCCTTCTCAAAGTCAGTTTAGTGATTGACTTTGATGTGTTCATAGAAAGTACATCATGTTCATTAGGGTGTCCTCCCTACCCCCTTCACCTTCCATTAAGTCAAATTCTTTGTTCACCTATGGATTCTCCTTCATCTGGAGTCCCTCTAAAGTCCCATTTTCTCCCTAGCTTCCACATATTAGGGAGAGCATTCTATTTTTAACTTTTTGTGACTGACTAATCTCACTTAACATAATGTTTTCCAGTTCCTTCTATTTCCTTGCAAATAACATGATTTTGTACTTCTTTATGGCCGAGTAAAATTCCATTGTGTACATATCCCATAGTTTTGTAATCCATTCATCTGTTGATGGACATCTTGGCTGGTTCCATAGTTTGGCAATTGTAAACTGTGCAGCTACAAACATAGATACACATGCGTTGGTCTGGTAGTTTGGTTTCCATTCTTTTGGGTAGATACCCAGAAGTATTGCTAGGCCATATGGTAGGGTCATTCCCATTTGTCTGAGGATCCTCCATACTGTTTTCCAAAGTGATTGCACTAATTTGCAATCCCACCAACAATGTATTAGGGTTCCCACTTCTCCACACCCTCTCCAGCATTTATTGTTGTTTGTGTTCTTGATCGTTTCCATTCTGATTGGAGTTAGGTGAAATCTCAGAGTAGTTTTGATTTGCATCTCTCTGATTGCTGATGATGTGGAACATTTCCTCATACATTTATTGGACATTTGTATTTCTTCTTTTGTGAAGTGTCTATTTAGATCCTTTTCCCATTTTTTGATTGGGTTATTTGTTTTCTTAGCTATGATTTTCTTGAGTTCTCTGTATATCCTAGATATTAGTCCTCTATCGGAAGAGTAGCTGGCAAAAATTTTCTCCCACTTTGTAGGTTTTCTGTTGAGGTTCTTGATAGTTTCCTTTGCTGCACAGAAGCTCTTTAGTTTAATGCAATCCCATGGATTGATCTTCCTTAGAGCTGCTTGTGCTTTTGAGGTCTTGTTGAGAAAGTTTTGACCTGTGCCTATGTGTTCAAGTGTTGGACCTATGCCTTCTTCAAGTAGCTGCAAGGTCTCCGGCCTGACATCCA